>JAANBC010000075.1:0-94248 GCA_014621405.1 Stylonectria norvegica | reverse complement strand
TATCATTCTTAAACTCTTTATTTAGCATAGGATCTATATTAATAATAGATAGTTATATATAATAAAAATAGATATTAAATTAATTAAAAATAGTCTTAATATTAATATAAGTCTTCTTATATAAGTAAGTGTTTCGGTAAACACTCTAAGCTCTTTTAAGAGTAACTATACTTAGCTGAATATAGAGAAAGTCTTTTACTAAATAGCAAATAGTAGTATATTTTAAAATACCAGACATCCGGACCTAAAAATCCTTAGGCTTTTTATGCAGAAAGAGAGCTATAAAGGCATTAATATATATATAAAATATAATAGTTAAAATTAAAATAACTTATATTTTTTAAAAAATTTATAATAAATAGCTATCTTAGGTTAAGTAGATATTAGAATTAGTATTTATTAAAAGTTAATTAAAATATATTAACTTTAAAATATAATTAGAAAAATATACTCTAATAGGACTTAAGAAGTCAGCTATAGTATTATCTATACCTATCTCTTTAGGCTAAGAGATAGCCTCTACTCTTTGCTTTAGCAGATAAAAGGTTATATATTTATAGATAAAATCCTCCTAATACTTCTGCTTAAAAGTATTTTTAGAAAGCATTAGGTTAACCTTCTTGAGGCCAGACCAGCAGGGGTCTTCCCCTCTTGCAGCCGATAGGATAAGAAGAAGTGTAATATTATAGAAATACTATAATTCTTTAAACCTTTTAAGATAGACTTGCAACTTTACTATCCCCTTTCTAACTGCAGTTTATAAAGTCTTTAACTAATCTATGCAGTTAATATTAGTATTTTCATAGGCATAAGTAATATACTTATATAACCTGCTAAGATGTATACAAGTTATCTTATAGTAAAGCTAAGAATTAGTAAGTGTCTAGGTATAATTATAGCT
The DNA here is from genome assembly GCA_014621405.1 of Stylonectria norvegica. Lineage (NCBI taxonomy): Eukaryota > Fungi > Ascomycota > Sordariomycetes > Hypocreales > Nectriaceae > Stylonectria > Stylonectria norvegica. Next base: position 93,347 of record JAANBC010000075.1, on the reverse strand, counting down.
AATCTGCTTTATAAGCCAGATAAAGAAACAAGTAATATTTATTAAATACCTAATCTTTTCCTAATTACCAGCTCTAATTATGTTATTCTTATAATTAGTAGTATTATTCTAATAATTAATTGTTAATTATAGTCGAATTACTCTTAGAAGTATTATTATAGTAGAGTTCTATTAGGTTGAGATATTGCAGGGCAGTTATAAAGGTCTCTTATATAGAGGGTCTCGGTCTTTTTATATTATTATCTGTAATTCGCGAAAGCCTGCCTATTATTTAGGACTATATGCAATTTTTATAGTAAGAAAGCGGACCTGAAAGTATTAATATATATTTAAGAAGTCTCGGCATTAGGAATATACTTGTAGAATTAATACACTAAGGGTCTGATTTAAAGCAGGAATCTTAGTATCTAATATAGTATTTATATTTGCATCTTCTAATAAAACCCTTATATTTTGCATCTAAGTAGTCTATATATTTTGTCTAGCTATAGGGTTTTTAATTTATTTTAGTTTTACTAGATCTATAATCTCCTTAACTATAAGATTAAAAATATAAGCTTAGTAGTAAATATATTTAATTTGAGATTATATAATTTCTAGTTTATCTTATTATATTATTTGGCAAAGGTTAGTAGTATTAAGATATGCCCTATTATCTGCAGTAATAGTATATATATATAGTAGAAGGTAATACTAATATAGAGTTTTAAGAAGATGAATATTCTGAGTAGCACTAGTCTAATTCTTTAAGATATTAATAAAGGCCAGAGTAACTCTCCTTAGATTCTAATCTATATCTAGGAAATAAGCTAGAATACTAAGTATACTAAACTAATTCCTATTTATTAACTAATTATTAATACTAAGAGAGATTTTAGTATTAGGTTCCCGAAGTGTAAGAGTTTTAAGCCTTAATTTAAGAGCATATATACTTATACGGCTTATAAGTATTAGAGATAAAATAAACTTAAAATCTAGTTAGAAAGAGGCGATAATACTCTGAAAGGCTAGCTTGCTAATTATATTAATAGGCAAATAGTTTATAGTAATATAGATAATAAGTCGCCTCTTAATTTCTGCCTTTTATTTTGCTATATTATGCTAAAGTCTAAATTAGATATTAATATATATTAAGGCGGATAAATAGGCGGTTAGATAGGAGGAGGGGCTTAAATAAGAAATAAAAGACAAATTATATCTTTAAGTCGCATTCTATTATAGCTTTACTAGCTGGCAACTTCTTGGCGTTTCTTATATAAGTAACTGCAGTCTGATGTTTATTAAGGGAATTTGTTTCTGCTGACTTCCAGGCTAGATAGGTAAGTGTTTTATTATAAACCTTATAAAGTACTACTAGTTTACCTATAGTAATAGAAGCTTTAGTAAAGAAGATTAACTAGTAAAGTGCAGTTCTCCTAGTAGTAAATACTCTAGCTGCTCTTACTTCTTATTATATTAAGTTATTAGAGTTACTAGTTTTTAAAATAATATCTATTATATTTATTATATATTAAGATATTTCTTTCTACTAAGTAAAAAAGTCAGCATCCTAAATCTTATTATAAATATAATAAGATGGGTTGCCTTAATATTTAAGATGAGTAGTTATATAAAGGTTAAATATTAGATTACTATCTATAGTAAATAAAAGTAATAGTTTGTAATTAGTAGAATTCTAAAATCTGGGAGTTATAGAGTATTACTAATATATTATCTTTTAGTAAGTTTATTCTTAAATATATTATATTTTTATTAATTAGGGGATAATAAGGGGTTTAGATCCCTTTAATTACTATATTCTTCTAAAATCTTATATTTAAAATAATTCCTAGAGGGGGTTGTTTAAAACTTATACTAAAAGCCTAGTATTCTTATAGCTAAACTACTAAGCAAGTAATAGTATAAGTAAGCAGCCCCCTTTAATTACTATATTCTTATAAAATCTTATATTTAAACTATTCTAAGGAAGATACCTTACTAGCGCTTATTTTCCTTAAACTTACTAATGCTCTTTACTGCTTAATAATTGCTTAGATTGCTGTAGAAGTGGAAGGTTATTAGCAGAGCTTTAGATCTAAAATGCTTTTTATTAGCTAAATATTATACTAGCTTAAAGCGAACTTAAGGAATCTTGACTTTATCTAGATATATAAGCCTTACTACTTAAGGCGCCTATCCTCGCCCTATTTGCAGGCTTATTTAAAGCTTTATAGGTCATGCTTATCTTTAGCACCTATACTAAAGGCTCTACTTATAGTATGCTTTAAGTATATCTGCTCCTAGATAGTTCTTAAACTTGCTGATACTCTTTACTGCCTGATAATCGCTTGGACTGCTATAGAAGTGGATAAAGGGGATATTTGCTATTTGAATCCTTAAACTTGCTAATACTCTTTACTACCTGATGATTGCTTAGACTGCTATAGAAGTGGATAAAGGGGATATTTGCTATCTAAAACCTCATATTCAAACCATTCTAAGGAAGATACCTTACTAGCGCTTATTTTCCTTAAACTCGCTGATGCTCTTTACTGCCTGACAATCGCTTGGACCGCTATAGAAGTGGATAAAGGGGATATTTGCTATCTCTAGCATCTCTAGCATCTCTAGTATCTCCCACATCTCCAGTATCTCTAGTATCTCTAGCATCTCTAGCATCTCCTATATCTCTAGTATCTCCTATATCTCCAGTATTTGTCCTAGGACTTTACTACTTAATGATTACTTAAACTACTATAGAATTATACTTCTTATCTACTGCTTAAGTCTTATAAGAATTAGGACTAAATATTACTTTCCTGGCTTAGATATCTATTTAATAAAGTATATTTACTCTTTACCTATCTCTATCTTTCTTTTAAAGGATTGCCTTAAGTGATAGGGGCGGGAAGAAAAGGATATTTATCCTAGGACTTTACCACTTAATAATCACTTAAACTGCTATAGAATTATACTTCTTATTTACTACTTAAGTCTTATAAGAATTAGGACTAGATATTGCTTTTCTGGCTTAGATATCTATTTAATAAAGTATATTTACTCTTTACCTTATCTCTGTCTTTTTTTTTAAAGGATTGCCTTAAGCGATGGGGGCGGGAAGAAAAGGATATTTGCTATCTCTAGTATTCATCCTAGAATGAAGGTATTAGCTGAACTTATAGCCAGGGGGTTTCGGCTTATTCTAATTACTATATTATTATAAAACCTTATATTAACCAGATATTTTAGGGCAGATATTTAGCTAGGCTTGATTAAAGCTTAGCATATATATAAAGGAATATACTAATACTAGTAGTTGATATTTAGTATTATTTTAAATAAGCACTAGATACTTAGTAAAATATACCCCTATATATACTGGATTTATTTTAGGGAGAATCTGAGGACTGTTTAAATAGAAAGATTATTAAAATAATCTTTAAAATATAATATCTATATAGGGTAGATTTTGTATTTTAATAAATCTATATGTAAATATATTAATATATAATATATATATTTATTTTAAATATAGATGATTTATATAATAGGTTATAGAGAATAAGTTTAAATTTTAAAAAAATATATTTAAGTTTTTAATATATATTATTTAATTATTAAGTAAAAGTTAAAATTTAAATAAAAGAAATAAGTCACTGGTATTAAAATTTATAGTAAACTGACTATTCTAGTTAGATATATTATCTTATAAGATAAAACTGCCTGACTATAGTATATTAGGTAAAATACCTATAGCTAGTTAAATATAAGTAATAAGCTTTCTACTATTTTCCTTTAGAATAGTAGCCGCCTTTTTTAAAGTATTCTTACTTATCTTCTTATAAAGTTCACTAGTTATAATCCTAAATAAAAGGCAAATAGGCAGATTTAGGGCCTCTAATTCCCTAATCTTCTTACAGGCAATCTTAGTTGCCAGAGGACCCTAGTAAAAAGCAGGGCCTAATAGAATCTACTTGCCTTAACTTTTAAAATCCTTAGCTATAAGACCCCAGCCAGTAACCTTAGTAACTATTTAATAGCTAGAAAATACTATCTGATTTATTAGGGTCTTTAGGTAGAGCCTCTTAAGAGGACTATCTTTTCTTAGAATGCTAAGAAGAAATCTAAAAATAATTAGTATTACTACCTAGGTTATTTTGCAAATAATAACTTACTTATACTAAATAGTATATATAAGCTGATTCGCAGTATTATACTAATAATACTTGCAATAGATATACCTATAGTAGCAGTTAGATAGGCGGTTAAAATAAAAGATTAGACTCTAAACTTATATAGTATTTAAGGCAAATCTTATTACTAAATATTGCAAACCCTAAGCTGTAAGAAACTAGGCAAGTGCCTCTAGGCTTATGATTAGGTCTATTAGTATCTTTTCCCACTTAATAGCAGGGTTTATACTATAGACTAGGTTAATAACTAGTTTAATAATTAATTAAAATTACTTACTCTATCTTTAATTAAGAACTAATTGCTCCTTGCAGCTGAGTCTAAAACTGCTGCTTATAGAGAATATAGACCTTCTTAAATAGTATCTAAAGCCCCTTAAAAAGAGGCGCTATATAAGTGTAAAACAAAATCTTATTATTATTCTAAAAATAATTAGTAAATTGTAAAATAAAGATTTAAGAGTACTTACTATGCGGCAGTTTTTAAAAATTCTATAACTAACTTTAGCCTTATTCTTCTTGCCCTTTTTATTAATAGTAGTATAGGCTTTGTTAAAAGAATTAAAGCTCTTAAAATAAAGTATAGCCTTTTTTATAAAATCCTTAGTTTTAGGGTCTAAAGGCATATCCTTATTATCAGTCTAGTCTTTATCCCTATTATTAGGGATAATATTACTTAGAGATAATACAGCAGATTCTTTCTTAAGTTATTTCTTAATTTGCTCCTAATGCTTATTCTAATCCCGGCTAAAAAGTAGGTAAGTATTATCTAACTGCCTAAGATAGAAGGGTAATATATTATTTCTGGTGTTTCTAGGCCAAAACTGCCTCTAATTATGCCTTTTGCTTAGTAGGGGGGAGGCTTTAAAATACAGCTATCTTTTAAAGGTTCTTTCTAGCAGTAGAAACCGCAGAGTTTAGGTTATTTTGCATATTATTAATTATCTTTTAGTTAACTAATATATTATTATAATGCTTATGGCTTTTCTTAGTATTCTAATTTATTAATAAGTCAGATTCAGCCTTATGCTTACTATGCTTAGTACTAGGGGTCTCTAATCTATAGTTAGATCAGCACTTAAAATAGAATCCGAGGAAGTGGGGAACTTATTGGCGATTAGTAGTATTATGATATACTTTAGGTAAAAAAAAAGCCCTAAGATATACTAAGTTATAAGATATAAGAATATAGAATAAAAATAACCAGAAGTTCAGATTATTTTAATATCTAAAAGCAGAAATTTCTAGGCAGCTATATATAGCTATAGTAATTTACTATTGCCTTAGAATTTTAAATATAACCCTTACTTTTCCTTTACCTTTACTTTTTTTTTTTTCTTATCTCTATTAAAGTAACTTATCTTTAATAAAGTAACTCTGCACTAAATCTTCCCTCTATATAGCCCTAATCTATCATTCTATTTATTATCTAAGCGCCTATTATTACTATATTATAGCTTGTATTAAGGCTATTATAGAAAGGCAAGGAGGAGGAGCTTAACCCTATCAAGGCGGTAAGACTTTGCCTGGTGGCAAGACTATTATAACTAAGACGCCGCATAAGGTGCTATATAAGGCAGCGCGCAAGGCAGGCAAGGCGGTATATAAGTTTGCTTTAGAAATAAATAGTATAAAGAAGAAGTATAAATATAAGCCTAATAATAAGTTATTCTTTAAAACTCTTAGATTTAAATTATATATTAATATATATAGCTATTACCCTCTAAGAAATCAGAAAGTACTAGAAGTCCTTAGAACTTCTTATTCTTAAAGCTCCCTTTACTCGCCTTATAAAGGAGATTATTATAGACCTCAAAATAGCTAATAAGTGCATCTAAGCTATAGCTTTAGCTGCACTCTAAGAAGCCGCAGAGTATTTTATTATTTAAATAATATAAGATATATATTCTAATTGCTATCTAAGCATACTTTACTAACTATTATAGCTATAAATATTATAGCTATCTATACTAAGTATATTACTATCTAGCAAAAGGATATAACTACTCTAAAGGGCATTCTATCTATTTTTAATTACCTGTCAGTTTATAGTATTACTAAGAGTGGTATAAGGGGTCTTTAAGAAAAAGCAGTAATAGGTTATAGACCTGCAGTTTATAAGGTATAGACTATAGAGTATAGAGAACTAAGCAGGTAAACCTAATAGGAGGTTACTTAGTTAGAGGCTTATTTAAATAAGCAAGCTTTTATATACCTATCTATCCGCCTAGATAATATAAAAAGTGACTGCTATTTATATTTTTTAAATTTAAAAGATATATATTATTTGCTATAGGTAATTTTAGGTATTATTTATTTTACCTATAAATAAAAATAAATTACTTATAGTTCTCTGCAGGTAATATTTTTACCTATAGGTACCTATAGGTAATTTTAAAACCCTATATATATTTTATATTCTATGACAGGTACCCACGGGTACCTATGGTCCGGGTATTTTAACGCCTGACTATTCCCAAAGGCCCTCCCCAGAGATGTTCTTACTACCTCCTCATGGTCAATCCAATCCACTGGGACTTGAAGACCAAGTACTCCCTGGCGTTCCAACTCCACCAATTGTGGTTTTATATCGTCTGAGAATCGTAGCTTCATCGGGTTACGGTACCACGGCGCGAAATGAATCATGGCTAGCATGATGCGCACTTCCGCTGTTGTATTCGGCATGCCAGCGTGCCATAGTCGGAGGTCACGAATCACCAACGACCCCTTTTTCACTACCGGCTGTACTGGAGGAGAAGTGAGGGTACGTTGGCGAAGGATATCTTCCTTGATCCGGCCACTCGCGCGCTCGCCGTGACGGCCCTCTTGTGAGGAGGCATCTGTTGTATGCGTGCCCAGCCACACCTCGGTCGAACCGTTTGCGGGTGTCATGGTTACCAAGGGGACATTGACAACTAACGCAAAGGGGTGGTTCGGATGGGAAAAGTCTGCATCTGAATGGACAGGCCGGCGTTGAGGGCTGGATCCTTGAACGGGAGGCATCGCGGAATTCGCAGAGCAGAAGGTCCACTTTGGCCTTGAACCCATAACCGCGGAGGTGATTTGAGTGGCAATGGGGTCTGGTACTTGGTGAGCATGTTGAGATCGCCAATACAGACTTCAGAAGGCACGAGACTTGACAGGTAGTGGCTGGGGTCTGGTCGGACCTACTGGCAAACACCGACGGATGAAAGAACTCAGCTACAGGAGGTGCATCTTGTTGCAGATTGCCCTGGTTATGATTGAATGGTCCCTTGTCTCCAAGAGCTTGAAGCTTGCGGGCGTCCTGGACCATTCTGGTGTTGAGATGATCGAGTTGCTGGTGAGGGACCACATCCTCGATCACAACTAGGCCATCTTGATGAACATGCCGAACTGCTTTCTCAAGATTGCGTGCATCGAGGGAGGCGGCTTCTATTTCGTTTGCCGACGGGCGGATCGCGGTGGGGGCACGTTCCCTTGGGGATAGTGAAGTTGGCACTGGTGAGAGTGACGCCAGACCTCGACGTCCGAAGCCACGCAAAGCCAGTTTATGGCTAGTAAACAGTTTTGATGAAATCATGGTTGACGGTTTGAATGAGTATGAATGATGGAAAGACGGGATTGGGATAGAAGAAAGAGTTTCTGCATGGAAAAGGGCACAGAGTCTGCTCTTATACAAGTTGGCCCCCGACTGGAGAATGGAATGAAACCCGAGTTCGGAATACATCACCAAGATTAAATTAGCCCCGGCAGAGCTCACACACTTCCCCACGAACTTCCCTCCATCTTCATGTCACCAGTTCAGCCCATGCCGCTTGCAAACTACCGATGAGACGTTCCACCGGCCACCCGGCAGCCTTCTTGGATGCGGTGAGATTCCGGATGACCTCTTGCTGGGCGGCTTCCGATCGAATGAATTTAGCACCTAGCCCGCACGGTAAGATCATTGTATACTTCAAACTTGAGGAGCCACCCACAATAGGAAATCGGGCCAAAAGCATTTACGAGCACGGGCGTGATCCTGGTGGTAAAGGCAATGCCACAGATTTTGAGAGCATATTCCTCAAGTATCTCAGCTCTACTTGGCTCGGGGGAGTCGAGTGCGTTATTGGAGCGGGGAAGCGATTGAAGGCGCTCTGCGGGTCCAAGCGCCGCGAGAACGCACAGCGACACCAAATAGTAATGTATAGCTGATGCTAATACCGGTATTATTAGTAGGGAATTACGTGTGAAGGGCTAAGCAGGACACTTCGTTACCTTGAAATGGCCGCAAGAACCAGACTGATGGAATCTGCCCTTGTGAGAGAGTGTCCTCGTCGCTTGAGAATGGCCTCAACGAAGATGGAATATTCCTGACCCACTCGCTTGTCTTCTCGAGTAACGTTAGCCAGGTGCGGTCCGACACCGCGTTCTCGAAAGTTGAGTTAATTATCTGCCCAAGAATTAAGGAGATGGAGTTAAGGTAGCTCTGTCCACATTGAAGAGATTGAGGTTCGACCCATTCCAAGCTCATCTTAAGAGGGCAAGTCTCGTAAAGGCTGAAAGTGATGTCTTCGCGCAAATAGTTCCAGAATCCTGAAGTCAACAACTGGTTTGTTGGGCCAAGGGACATCCGCTTGAGCGATGCAAGTGAGTAGGCACCGAGGAGATGCCTATTGGGATCTACATCCTCTGCAATATGTTAGCCGTGTTGCAAATAAGGACCTTGCTGAGCACATGGCAACCTGCGAGATCCAAGTCTCACCGTCGAGGATTTCATATGAGCGCAACAAACATGTAGCAGCCAAAGCTGCTCCACTTTGAACCAACGCGCTCTGGTCGTCTAAGTCTATCAAGAGACGGATACAATGATCGTGCTAAGCCTTAGCGACTCTCTTTGCCGTTTTTACTGTTGTTTGAGACATGTGCATGGCCGACAAAGCAATTATAGCGCTGAATAGAAGCGGCTCATTGAGAGCCAGCTCAGGAAGTGTTGTAGAAAACATGCATGTTTCATCGCTGAGATCGTACCAAGCGGCGAGCTCGACGAGATAGTGGTGGAAGTACTCGGAAATATCGCGTCGCTGGAGCGCTTGGCGCGGGTCTTCTGGCGATGGATATGCTGCATCTTGTCCTAGTTATTGCAATGGTCAACGTCGTTGATCTGTCAGGATTTGTGTGTGTTCATGGACACCTTTTCTAGCCACCGTAGAGTGCGCAACGAATCGAGGAGGTTTCACTGTGCGGTCGCAGTATCGTCCGGCTTTCGCGCATTGCTCACACACAGGGAGAACTTCATCGCCTGAGCGATGTTAAAGAAAAAATATCAGACAATAGTCAGGTGCTTGGTATTACTTTCTTACACTTTACTTTACGGCGGCGACAAGTATGGCTGGTTTATAAAGAGATCAACATTTCCGTCATTTCCCGGGCGATGATTTATACGAAATCAAGAAGCCTACCACGCTAGGTGCTGGTTAGTTCATTTATGCCATGGTTCACAAAGGAACTCTTCATAGCCTCAAATGCTTTAGCTTACCAGATTGATTGAATATACGTGGCATACCTCGGTTTAATAAGAGTTTGTGTTGCTGTTTAAGTTCGGCAGATGTAAAGGACCGGGTAGAAGAGGGGTCCCAATCGAGAATCTTGGCCGTGTGACCAAGGTTTGGAATACGTAATATCGCGTGCGGGTAACGCGGGGTAAGTCGATCGATGACTTGATATTAGATGGAAAAGGTTCTACCTACGAATACATAGAATGAATTCAGCACATTTGTAAAGTTGGTCTAGGTACCGTGAGTAAAATCCTTTCCCTTCATCTTCACCATGTACCGCGTCGATAACCGCCTGTTATGTTGGAGATCACGGCGAACTCCTCGCAGCTGAGACGCCATCACTACTAAGTAGCTGGATAGGACTCTAGTAAGCTTCACAGTGGTCGGTTATCCCAACCCTAAGCATCTAATATGCGGCTCAACCTTAAGTTGCCCTTCTGTTATGCACATATGTATAAACAGGTAGGCTATTACTCCCACATTAAACCCCTGTGATCCGGCTGACGGAAGACCTCCTTCCATTGGGCTCGTACTGCCCGAGATGCATGGCTTATCCCACCCCGCATTGTTTTCCCCAAAGCGGCAGTACAATGACAAGCGCAAATGTGTTGATACATACATCCACTAGCAGAATGCTAGACGACATCGGCTTCTTATCGGTTGGGCTTCAATCGAGCGCTCCAATTCGACCCTTAATTGGCCTAGATCCATCGTCCTTTGAGCCGAAATCCGAGCTATCTCCCCCACACGGTTGGCCAACGTTCAGAAACTCAAGTCCGAAGACGGGGCAACGTTATCGCCGCTGTCGCGCAATTATATGCCATTGGCAGATGGAGGTGTTTGCCTTATCCATCTGGGAACGTTCATCGCAGGTATAAGAGTAAGAGGAGGCCAGTGAAGCCCTTTGCTACTCTCAAGTATCTCTGCATCAAGGTTGAAGCTGAACAGTGATTCATTCTCACAGTCTCACTTCAAATCTCAAGGCAGTCAGCTCCGCCACCATGAGTTACTTTGCCAAGTCTCTACCCCACCCCTTCGATCCCTTGTCCAAGGATGAGATCGCCACCGCAATTGCAACGGTAAAAGAGCATCATGGAGATTGCTTCTTCAACGTCGTTTCGCTGCATGAGCCTAGAAAGGCGGACATGCTGAGATGGTTGGAAACCCCCACCGAGGATCTTCGCCCAGCTCGAGTCGCAGATGTTGTCGTTATCGCCAAGCAAGGAAAGTTGTACGATGGATTGGTGGATATCAAATCGAAGCGCGTAACGAAGTGGGAGTACATTGAGGGTGCTCAACCAATTGTAAGTACTTTTTCATGCTTGCGAGCATTTCCTGGTGACTAACGATGATCCAGATCACCATGGAAGAGCTGCAAATTGTTGAGAAGGTCTGCCGTACCGACCCCAAGGTTATTGAGCAGTGCGAGATATCTGGAATTCCCAAGGAGGACATGCACAAGGTGTACTGTGATCCCTGGACGATCGGATACGACCACCGTTATGGAAGCGAAGTCCGTCTTCAGCAAGCTTTGATGTACTATCGACCAGATGTGGACACTTTTCAGTACCAATACCCTCTGGATTTCTGCCCCATCTTCGACGCAGTCAAACAGACCATCATCGATATCGATATCCCCAAGGTCAGACGGCCACTCAGCAACGTCGAGCCCATCGATTACACACCAAAAGCTGTGGAGAAGGCAGGAGGATTCAGACAGGATCTGAAGCCCATCAACATCACGCAGCCGGAGGGAGTGTCATTCAAAATGACTGGAAGAATCTTGGAATGGCAAAACTGGAAGGTCCACATTGGTTTCAACTACAGAGAGGGTGTCGTGCTGAACAACATCTCGTTCAACGACAAGGGAACCGAGAGATCCATTTTCTACCGACTATCCCTTGCGGAAATGGTTGTGCCCTAGTAAGTATACTCTAGCTTCAACCCAACTTCCAGTGTTGCTAACAAAGTCGCAGTGGCAACCCAGAGCACCCGCATCAGCGGAAACATGCCTTCGATCTTGGCGAATACGGAGCAGGTTACATGACCAATTCTCTTTCACTTGGCTGTGATTGCAAAGGAGTCATCCACTACCTAGATGCTGACTTCGCTGCTCGAGATGGCTCCGTCCGGACCATCAAGAACGCCATCTGCATTCACGAAGAGGACAATGGCATTCTTTTCAAGCATACCGACTTCCGCGACGAATCAGTAACAGTCACCCGTGCTCGGAAGCTCATTATCCAGCAAATCTTTACAGCCGCAAACTACGAATATGCCTGCCAGTGGATTTTCCATCAGGATGGCACCATCCAGCCAGAGATCAAGCTAACAGGAATCTTAAACACCTATGCTATGAACAAGGGCGAGGATGCTGGAAAATGGGGCACCGAGGTGTACCCCCAGGTGAACGCCCACAACCATCAGCATCTGTTCTCTCTCCGCGTCAACCCTATGATCGACGGAACCAGCAATACGGTGAACATGGTGGATGTTGTTCCGGGCGAAGCCCCTGTCGGAAGCCCGGAGAACTTCTATGGCAATGCGTTCTATGCAAAGAAGACGAAGCTGGACACGGTGGCCAAGTCCATGACCGACTACAACGGCGCTACTAGCCGGACATGGGAGATGGTGAACGAGTCCAAGCTACACCCCTACAGCAAGAAGCCAGCTTCTTATAAGCTTGTCAGCAGAGAGGTTCCAGGCTTGTTGCCCAAGGAGGGGAGTCTAGTGTGGAAGCGTGCGGCTTTCGCGCGACATGCTGTCCAAGTCACAAAGTGTAAGTTGTCATATCCCTTCATTACAAGTAGAGGGCAACTGGCTAACATGTTATAGACCGCGATGACGAGCTTTGGCCTGCGGGACGCCACGTTCCTCAGACCTCTGGGGAACCATCCAAGGGAATCCCCGAGTGGTCTGGCGATGGCTCTGAGTCGATTGTCAACACGGACATCGTCTTATGGCACACCTTTGGCGTCACACATATCCCAGCCCCAGAGGATTTCCCCATCATGCCCGTCGAACCCATCACTCTGTTACTCCGGCCCCGCAATTTCTTCAAGAACAGCCCTGTACTAGATGTCCCCCCTAGTTACTCTAGCACTCCAAGTCAAGTAGCTGCGGCAAACAAGGGAGTCTTTGATGCTGCCGATAGCCTAAGCAAGTTAGCTTTCGAGTCAGATAAGAGCTGCTGTAATAATCGGGATTACAAGCTATAAGTTGTGTCAAGGAGAATATTTAATAAATGGTTTTAATTACTAAAAGGAGTTCATTTACACAACACGCCTATTTCAATCCATTGGGCTAAGATGTTGCACTTAGGCAAAGTATTTCCCTTCGAAACCGGGAAGTATCTGCTGTCCCTCAGATGATGCGTAGCTCACGCCCTTCTTCTGTTGCCATGTTTGCTTCAGCTTTGTGAACTCTCCCATGGTAGGTATAGGATGCCCCCCCGCCTCAAATTCATTCTTGGTGAAACCTTCGCGACGGAGCAAGGGTGAGTCAATGGTTTCAAGCAAAAGATCATTCTGTGGTCGAGCAAAATAGAGCAGACCTAAACGGTCCACTTCGCGTTGATCCTTCGGGGGGACAGATACCTGCGACAGACTCATTAGCATTGTGTACTTTTGGCGCAATACCACGACATGGGCTAGACTTAGTAGTACCCGGTGAACAGTTGATTTGATGTACCCTCCGGTGAGGAAATTCAAGGCATCGCAAGTATTGACTGTCAAGCTACCATCAAGTGGCTTAGCCCACTTCCAGTCGCCGGATGACTGGTCTTTAATTTGCAGACCAGCGACGGGCTGCCGGAATAGCAACGTAATGGTGCCCAAATCAGTATGTCCACGAGACCACAAGCCATCCTCTAAAGAATCGATTTCTTTCTGGGAGAACTTGGAATACTTCATGTACCGAAGGTGGGATTCGTCGTGTGTTTCCCACTTGTGCAAATTGACGAAGAAATCATCCTCTACCTCCAACGCGAGGGCAAGCAGGTGGTTTAATGAATCAAGAACCTTATCGTGTAAGTCCTATACTGGTAGATGAGCCTTTCGTTGGGCCTAGCTTGCTATGAAGGAGTAGGCCATTCTCTGACCTTTGCAAACGCTTCGATTTCCTCGAGACGTTCCTCCAGTAGTGCTGGTACAAGCTGAGTTATGTGACCACTCTTGGCTATTGTGATAATGTTCAGCATTGTAACCATGAGTAATCTCAATTTGATATACTCACTAGCCATGTTCCAAACTTCGGTTTTGTCATGTACTTGTCCGCTCAGCAAACGTCTTCCCGCTGGTCGGTACCCGTTGTAGTCCCCCGAGTCCAAATCAGGCTGATATTTCAGCTTCTCCTCAAGGGGAAGCTCGTAAAACTTCTGCCCGAGGGCAAATTGCGTATCAACAGCTGCTTGTGATATGCCATAGTTGGTAACGTAGAAGAATCCTTTGTTTCGGATAGCCTCGATCATAGTCCTTGCGAGCTCAGCATTGCCTTCTGGTGTGCCATACTTCGAAAAATCGATGGTAGCAACTATGCGCTCTTATTGTCAGCGTACAGCACGAATTATGAAATCCCTGCGTTATACTTACGGTCAGCCCAATCGAGATCTTCTGATGTCTCGGCGACATGGGAATATTGGTATAATTGGGGAACGGTGGAAGGCATCTTGAAACGACCCTGAGTTTTTCTTAGGTGATCTAAACAACAGAGGCTTTAGTAAGTATCTTGGTGGAATGAACAAATCAGCAGAGCACGTATGAAGAGTCGTATAAGTACTAAGCAAACGGGTGTTGGTGAGCATAAACTGCTGACAAAAGGGATACTGAACGAAAGAAACCCTGCAGCTATGACCTCTGAATGTGCCAATCGTCTCTCGTAGATTGCATCTTGGAAATGCCGTGATTAGAACCCCACAAGAGACCGCACCAAGCTTGGAGCTCTTTGGCTTAAATAAAGGTGCGCAGCTGCAAGAGCTTGCATTTCACCGTTTTGCTATGAAATGACGCAATACACTGACGGGGGCGTTCTGCAGAGCTCGATGTCAAGTGCCAGGACTCATCATGATGTTACATATGATTACTTGGGTACCTCGAAGAAGCCATGTTCGTACACAACTATTCCAACAAGCTATGCCAGCATAGTGTTCAAGTGGAACTCATCTTCGACGTGGGTAGGCACTAGAAACCGAAGATCACATAAAGCGAGATTGAAGCAGAGCATCCTACCTCCAAAATTATGCTCTTGCCTTCTCGACTTTTGTCAATTCGTAGTCCATGTGCAAGTAAGCGCAACCTGAAAGTACACCGGATTTCAGAAACCTATCATGCTAAGACTGGATATCATTAAGTGCTATAAATGCTAGAATTGTAGACATTCTCCATTCTGGAGCCATGAGATAGCTGCGTATATCGCTTTCTGTGTCCGTTACACTGCTCTTCATCTGAGATCAAGGTGTTGCCAAGGGATAGCTTCGTCGTGGCCGATTGTTCACGAAAGACGAAGAGGGTGTGCCTGAAAGTACTGCTCCAAAGTTACGAGCGTGCCTCGGGCATTCTCAGCAGCCCAAGCAACCAGATTCTTGGTTCCCGGACCGTAGTAGCCGAACTCCGCTGGGTATTTGAACACCTCAAGAAAAGCTTCAGGTGCAAAAGGAAGGTTTTCTCTGACCTCCTCCTCCGAAACTTGTCTGTAAACCACAGGCTGATTTGCAGCTGTAGATATGATCGCAACAATACTTTCCAAGCTATATAGTGCTATAGCGGCGCACAGTGTCTTGTTTTCATATTTATCTGGATCGGCAAGGATGGCTCCAATGAACTTTCCTGTGTCGCCCACGGCGTCGACTAGAGGGAGGAGTGTTTTGGCAGGCACGTGAAAGGATATAGCCCAAGTACCATCGGAGGTCTTTCTGGGAGCCATCCAGGCCGGAGCTTCAAAGTTTTGCATGAACGTCCCCAGCGAGCAGAAGGCACTCCGGATGGGAAGACCGCGAATGTACTGCTCGATTTTCGCCTTATTTTCGAAGGGTGTGACCTTGGTGTACTTACCACCAGAAATTTCCGTAACTGATGGAAGAGTACTGAAAATAAGGTATTCGGCGCCTTTCTCAACTGCAACATCCGCAATAGTCTTGCCACTGTTGTATTCGACCTCCATGCCATCAGGACCGAAAGGGGTAGTCATGGCGAAGATGGTGTGAACGCCGGTCAAAGCTTCCTCGATGGAGGCCCGATCGAGCAAATCACCCTGGACAACCTGAACCTTCTGGCTGAGAAGCTTTGCTTTCTTCGAGTTGACGTCTCTGATGATGGCGCGGATCTTGTACCTCTGGGAGAGCTCTAGGTCGTCGAGCACGTGAGCAATAACGGAGCCACCTTGTTGACCAGTAGCACCAAAGACAGCAAGAACTTGAGACATAGTAAAGGATATTGAACAAAAAGATAACTGTATACCAGCGAGGTCGATTGAGGTTTTTCTTGGGTTGTGGATAGATTGGAAGGTGGTCTTTGAGGAAATTGAGAGCAATGTACCTATCCTTGAACTTATAAGATGGACGACCTAAGCTGACAAATGGAATCATCCGTACATTAGTAAGCAAAGAAGGGGATCGGAATTGTTTGCGTGACGTTACCAGCCCAAATCCCGAACTCCGTGCTGTGAGTATGCCCATTCAATCTATATCATACGACGCCTATCCTAGGTTGGAATACATGGCCCACTTTGTCGGAGTTCGAGGCCCATATTGTATTGAGACTCTGCATTCGTTTTAGTACCTCTGAGTGCTCTTGTCGCCTTCCATGTCAGGACTTCGGACTCCTTTGCTGCTCCTATCTGATGAGTTCATGATTGGTTATTTGCCGATTTGGTGTGAGATGGAAGAAAGTTACACTTTCAAGGTGACGACGACGGACTACAAACTTAAGACCACAAAGCGTTTCGACATTATCCGTATTAAGGTATGTAACTAGCACACAAGACTCTCCTAGCGAGGCAGTCACTCGATTAAGCTGCCATTTCGCCCTTCTTTCCCACGGCTGCTGGCTGTGACGTCTTATCCTGCAACTTCTTTGCAACATTGTATCCCAAAAACTTCTCCATGTTCGGGACAAGGAATGACATACAAACCAGGATGACAGAAAAGGGGATAGTTGTGTAAAATACCACTCGGAAGGAATCCAAATAAGAAGTCTTCAGGGCTGCGCCTACACTCCCGAGGATAGCATCGTTGATTCCAGGCACCGAAGTGAAGTTGCCAATCCCAATTGCTGCTAGAAGCTGTGCAGTGGAGGATTCTGGAAGGCCTGCTTTGATCGCAGCCGGGACCACGTTTTTGGGTATTTCCTTTGTGAGTTCGTTTGTCAACACTGAGACGTAGAGAGCCTGAGCTACTGCGCCACCTAAGCCACGGATAGAGCCAAGTATGCCCGTTGCGAGGCCGATGTCTTGCGGTTCCCAGATGAGCGTAACGCCTGGGAAGGAGATGTTGTCGACAAAGCCAATGAACACACAGACCAAGGTTCCCAAGGCGATGGTCGCAGCCCACCGTTCCTCTGAGATGGAAATCATGGAGGTCATAAAAGTCAAGGATAGGATCGACGCAATGATGCATTGCCACTTGACTTTGGGCACGTATGAGATGCAGAAGCCAGCAATCAGCTGGCCAAGGAGGATACCACCTCCAACGACAGAGCTTTGCCAGCCGATAGAGTTAGAGTCAGTGGTGTAAATCGACCCGATGATTGTTGGCCAGAGGATTGTAAGGGAGTAATAGACCATGGCTCCAACAGTTGCAATTCCAATGATGGCAACAAACCCGATGTTCTTGAACATCCGAGGCGGCATCAGAGGCTGCACTTTGCAAAAGAAGCCCTCTAAAGAATAGTTAGCTCTTATTTGTCGGCTGAACCAATCCGGAGGTCAACTTACCATAAACAACAAAGGCAGCCAGAGTTGCAATACCGATAAGTAGTGTGCAGAGAGTCGGCGCGCTCTTCCAAGGATGCGTGGTTCCTCCCCACGACAGACCAATCAAGAACAGCACGGTGCCACTAATATATAGGAAGATGCCAACAAAGTCCAGGGTTTTCGTCATTTGCCACTTTGTCTTGCCATGAACGTGCAGCTGGCTGTACGCAGGCGGGTGGTAGAAGAAGACGTACAGGATCAGAGACAGAACACCGCAAATGTCGCCCATGAAGTAGCTCCATCGCCACTTAGACGAGGTGTTGTCGAAAAAGGCTCGAGCAATGACAGGCCCGAACACTGCAAACGGCAAGGATGAGAGGAAGACAAGCGAGACGATGGGTCCACGGTACTTGTTAGGGACAAGCTCGCCAAGGATGATGCCAAAGGAGAGTTGACCGGCCGCCGCGATGCCATTGCACATGTTGGCAGCAATGAGAGTTTCGACGTTTTGTGCACAGGATCCAATGACGCAGCCGACGAGTCCGAGTATTGTGCATCCAAGCACCAACCACTTCCGCCCGTATATGTCGGAAAGTCGGCCGAAGAGTAGAAATCCGATAGAACTGCCAAGAGTCCACATGGTAGCAACCCAGTTGATATTGGTAGAAGGACCGATGTCCTGGTTGATTAGACTCCTGCCGACCAATTAGTGGTTATCCAGAAATTGTCATCTTGCAAGACAAAACTAACAAAGTGTTGGCGGGTAAGACCCAACCAAGATAGGCGCATATGCTGCCAAGACATTGTGCCTGTATCGAATGTTATTAGGCTGGCTCAAAAACTCATGATTCCCAAGGCATCTTACCGTTACAGTCCCGATGAACTGCGGACTATAAAAGTACCCTTTTGGCATCTCTTCAAAGTCACCCCCGACAGCCCTGGCATCGACATAATCGATGGTGCCATCGGCATGGACAAACTTTGCCACGTCATTCCCTTCCCAGTCCGTTCCTCGTTCGTCGCTCCCTTCAACGTGCTGAGCATGCAGCTCCTTTTCGCCAATGCCGGATTCAGCATGTCGCGACATCTTGATGGACGGTGATGGCTCGAAGTCGAATTGTACTTGCTTCGCTTCTCCTCAAAGACCAACTGGGGATTTATAGCAATGCTCGCTACTATGGCGCTGCAAATTGCAACCTTTGCGGGTGCTGAGCTCGTACTTATCCCCGTCCCGCCAGTCTATGCCTACCTACACAAGACACGGATTAGTTGAGCCCGAGAATGAGGGGGCTGGTTTTACCCCGGAAAATGTACCCCGGATAACCCCAGACTATCGCATGTGGGTGGGTCAGGGCATCTGCCGTAGAATTCGGTCTAACTTGTCGCGTACATAGGTCAGGGTTCTAGACTCACCTTAGGAGGAGGCAGATTCGATGGCGGATAACCGCTCCCCGAGAGCACGCTTCTCAGAGCTGCATCATGTGATGCCTCCAGTATCTTTGCGCATAGCCCTAGGCCTAGGGCCCAGACCAAGCTGGCCACCAGGCTCAACGGGCTAAAAGGTATTAGTATAAGGTAGCCATGTGTCTCTGCACCCCTAATCGTAGATCTAGACTGTAGTAGCTTGATTTCATTCACCTAGAGTTCTCACCATGCCGGGTGACGTGACGCGTTGCCACATTCAGAAGGGAAACGAAACCCGATCGACGGCATCGCCGGGAGAACTTTTAGGCGCAGTACTTGGACAACCCAGCCCTCCCATACTACACGGCAAACGATAAGAAGGCCGTCCAAAGATCCCCTGTGATCATATTCCTTTGCTAGGATGCTTGAGCTGGGTAACAAGACGCGATGTGAAGGCTCGATGTCAAAGTGTCGCTATTCTGTTCGGCGAAGGAAAATGAGAAGCGATCAAAATGCTAGGTGACCCAAGGGGGTAGACCTGGGTTCAATGGCAAGATGTCATTCAATCTTAACTCGCGCTCTATCTAGGATCCGCTTCCCCGTTCATAGAACTCAACACTCCATCAAGAAGCTTCCTCACAACTTATGGTCCCTTTGAGTCTTCTAGTTTGAGGTCCAACATGGCACTTGCGCGTTATTTGGAGTGTCACAACTCACTTCAATAGGAGAAATAAGTCGTTGACTACTTACTACTAGAATGAAATTTCTATTGAAATAAGAGAAGGGTCATAGAAGTTCGGCAGAGTACATATCAAGAGGTGCAGAGCACTGCGATAGCGTGCTAATTGCACAACACATTTACCGTAGACACTCAAGATGATTGAATAGAAGAACAGAAATATCTCAATGCAGCTTGGTAAAGTCTCTCAGGAAAATGCGTGATATAGCTTAACAAGGCGTTCACGTACCAACCTACCGGTGTAGGTGTAGTGACCAGCTTGCAATAGCTTAGGTTGTTAGAGGTTTCTGGGTTTTGACAAGTAGCGAATTGATTGTGATGATAAAGCTGTGCACACTGCAAACTACCAAGATTTTCCGTGTGACCTGGGTAGCGCCTAAGCACTGACTGCGTCTATACGGATGATGATGAAAAATAATTTGCGTGGAAGGGCCAGCTGTGTGTGTGATGGACTGGGCGAGTCCTCTTCTCCGCGCCGATCCGCCGGTAGCTAAGACTACCTACCGTTAGCTGCCGACCTGAATGCAACAATTTGTAAGGGCGTCCTCGGCTCATTGAGAGAAGTGATACTCGCACTGAGGTTTCGCAATGCGATTGCGAACGTGGCTGAGCTGTGACCTGCTGCCGGTCGCATTCGGGTTCGAGATAGCGAAAGCGAGAGCGACTAGGTGGCGTATACATACTGTAAGCTGTTAAGTTCCGCATGCATGATGCTTGTAAGCTATATATCCCCTCAGCGGGCAGCCTCCGGTGTCTCTTTCATATTGGTACAAATTATCCTCTTGGTGCTCGAAGCCCGGTGGACCTGAGATACGTGTATACTGAGTTTCACGTTCTTGTGAAACCTCGTTTCCTGCCTGTTATGTCCCTCTTGATGAACAGCACTGTTGTGTTGGGACTCACCATGTTTCAGGATGATTTCGCTAGATTATTTTCATGGTCGTGATTTGAAACGTTTTGCTGCATGCCGAGCTTGAGTAGCGTAGGTCCCGCGAAGCGCGGCTCATATTATTGCGACGTCTAGGTTTCCATCCATTCGCAGGCCGTCGGTGCCGAACTGCACAGGCCAGGGGTAAAGCAGGGGGGTTTCTAGCAACGGGTTTTACTTACTTTCTAAAGCTTTTCTACTTATATATAACATGTTTAACATGCCCCTCATACTCTTGAACCATGTTTCATGCCCTGCAATCTCGAACACTCTCGACCACCTGATTATTTGATTGTCAAGCAGTGCAATTGGATGACCCTGACGAATGGTTTTCTGACCTCGACTTCTAGCATCTACAAGAGGCTTTGCATAGGCCGGTATGGAGTCGGCCGAGGGCCACCAAGACGAGGTAGCAAGACCCTCGCTAACAGACGAAATTATCGTCTCGCCCATGTCACCCGTGGCCATGCCGCCAAGCGGGATGACCGAGATGGCCTCATCACCACCACCATATACGCCGATGCAACAGGATCCTCGGAGGCTAGGAGAAGCATCTAATTCCAGCGATGAAGCCTCTGTACTGCACCATAGATTGGGTTTAGATAGGTTCGATCAGCAGAGGTGCAATAAGAACCCACGATTGAACCGAGGAAGATGGCGCCTCGAAGAACTAGGCTGACATTCTTTTAGGAGTTACAGTCCACTCGTCGATCGAGACTGCTTTCCCGAGGTCGTCATGATGAAGAACCCGTTGGATGCGGTGCGAGATGCGCGCGGGACTCCATCGCTAACGAGATCCTCTGTTGATACCGATGTCAATTCCACGGAAAATAGCTTGTACCAGAGACACAAACAAGCTTCCCCGGAATCTACCGACATGTTACAGAACGAGTCTACGTCAATCGAGGCAGTGGGAGAACGCGCCATAGCAACTCCCCTTGACCTACTGGGAGACTAACCCGACGTAATCGACTGCCCATTTTGCCAGAGAAGAACAAAAACGAACGTTAAAAAAAGCCCATCAATGGTGACGCAGTGAGCAGCCCTTGGCCGCGAAGAGAAGAGAGATTTTGCTAATCAATAACAGCTGTCAGGCCGCTGCACTCTTATTTACGACTGTTTGCGGCGTGGCAGCTCCTTATGTAGGAGGCTGGTCTTACGACATTAGCCAGCATTGTTCCAACTGCAGTAAGAAGGTCGCATTTCGACCGTTTCGCAGTAAGAGAATGCAAGTCTGCGGCACACCATATCATTTGAGAGAGGTCTCGAAATACCCTGCAGCAGGGCACTGATGTGTGAGAGAGATGGAAGGCAGTCAGATCTTTCATCTGATATAACACGCATACGTGTTTTGTACGCAGTTCCCACCCGTACGTGTAAGCGTAATGCATTTGTACAATGAGACGATATAACCATGAGGAGAGCATGAGTCATTGTCGTTCGGACTTTCCACTGTTCTATAACATTTGCCCATACCAAACCGTCCTGGCTTCCCGAAAGTGCGGTGTGTTCCAAATAATCTCTAGTGGCATTCGCGCGAGACTCTTTTCGGGCATCGCTGCTCGGTGAAGGATGAAGGTCTTGCATCATGCTTAGTACTTCTCCACATAAGGCCTGATGTCTATCTCTTGTGAAAGGGCAGACCGATGTTGTGTGTGCAGGTGCCAGTAGGCTTGGGCGATCTTTCATTGAGCAATCGTCAGCCTTTAAGATGCACGTAGTTATTGCTCATGTAGGTATCTTACCGCTTCTGGGCTGATTTTTGCGTCTGGGGAGGTGTTATTGACAGTCAGATCCTTCAGTCGAGGAACGTCGATAACTCCGTCAATAATGGCATGCGCCACATGAACACCCCGTGGCCCAAACTCGCGTGCCAGAGATTGACCGAGCGCACGCAGGGCAAATTTACCGGCTGCAAAAGATCCAAATTGTGCAGAGCCTTTGACGGAAGCGGTCGCGCCTGTGATGATTAGGGTTGGCGGATGGGGAGACTCTGCAACGGAGTCAAGGAGCAAAGGCAATGCCTTCTGCGCAAACCCAAAGAAACCCCGCCTTCTCATTGTCAGTTATGGACGAAGATGCATCGTATACTTAGGTAGTAACCTACGCCGTAACATCCAAGCTTGCTTCTAGGTCCTCCAGCTTCAAGTCAAGAAAGGGTTTCCTAGCAAAGCCACCACCGACGTTATATATGGCTGCTACGAGTTTGCCGTTCGGTAACGCTTTGTCAATGTCCTTGAATGCCTCGTCGATCGCGCGGGGGTCAGTTATGTCGGTTGATATACCGACAGCACGGCCGCCAGCGTCATTTATTTCCTTCACGATACTTTGGTAAGACTCTGGATGGCGAGAAAGCACTGCAACTGAATAGGACTGTGCGAAGCGAAGAGCGGCGGCTCGCCCTTGGACGGTTAGTGGAAGCTAACATCCATAACTGAAAAAGATGAGCTAACCTGTGCCAGGTCCAACTCCAGCGACAAGAGCATAATAGTGTGGGGCAGTCATCACGATAACTTCTTCGAAGATAAGTTGACGAGTAAGAAAAGCTGCGTCAGCAAGCGGGGTCCATGATGCCTTTATACCTTCAGAAAACGTTGAATCATTCTGAGCTCAATGGCGTTATCAGTGATTAATAATGTAGTTTACCTGCGCGCCGAATAACATTACTCAGCCGCGACTTGATGCGGTGGAAACATATAGATACTGCACTTACGATTCGAAAGGCATTAGTTGAATTGATGTAGGGTACTGAACCACGCTTAAAGTATAAGTCTCTAAATATCTGGTGGTCTATGCCACCCGGTTCGGGTGCGATTCTCGACCCGATTTTCGATAACAGATGAGAAGTACTGGATCAAGAACACATTTGCCGAGAAGTTCTCCGAGGATACTGTAAAAGTCGGGAGTCGAATGTGAGCCACGGTCAATGGGGTTTCATTTTGCATACGACCTCATATGGCCGAAAGATGCTGTCACGTTTTGTTCTTCTCCTGCAAGGGCGACGAAACTAAGTTCGGTGGAATGCTGCGTATGATGCTTTCTTATGCGCTCGAGAATATCTTTGCGTGTTCTCTTTAGCAAGTCGCATGCTATGGAATCAACGACTTCTCAGTGACACAATACCAAGCTTCAAAACATATTACCCGGAGGTCCTAAGTAGGTGCCCCACTTAGGAGGTCCTAAAATTCTAGGACAGCTGTAAAATTCTAGGATACCTGGCTACTTTTTAATGTCTATTAAATCCTCTATATATTATATAAATAGTTATATTTTATTAATATAATAATATATTCCTCTCTAAAAAGTTATTTAATATGTTTTTATTATATATAATTACTTAATAATAGAGTAAAAAGGCTACTATTATAATATAAGTATTATAATATAACTACTAATACCTCTATAATATACCTATACCTCTATTTATTTGCGCTGCTATAGATTTCTATAAAGTTAGTAAGAGTAAAATCTAGTATTAAATAAAGAAGCTTAATATAGCCTTTAAAGATTATATTAGTATTAAGCGCCTAATAGCTCTTATAGTGCTTAAGAAGCTAGCTATTATTATATATATAATTTAGATAAAATATACCAGATTTCCTATTAGAAAGAAGCAGGTTAAAGAGGCTGCTTATAGCCTATAATTACTATAAGATCCTTTAGTAAGTTATCTTTTAAAGAGCTAGTATTTATACTTTTATAAGAGTAATTTATAGCTATAAAAGATCTTTATTAAGGCAGTTAAGAAGTCTTATAAGGTATTTAAAGCTTCTAATATTAATAATATTAAGGAATTCTTCTAATAACTTATAGAGATTATAATAGACTTCTATATTAGTCCCTTAGAGTATTAGAATAAGAATAAAACTAGTATTTAGCTTGCTATTTTATAAGAAACTATATATATTCTTATTATATATATAATATATCTTATCTAGCTAGAAATCTTTAATTCTTTAAATTATAAGTTTTATATACTTATTAGTATTAGTAATACTATAGGAGATATAATACTGCCTTAGATTATCTTTAAGACTTTACTAACTAAGAATTTTATTTTTATTAAAGCTAATAATAATATATACTTTATAAAGACTAACTCTATTTTTAATAATAAAGAAGTTATATTTAATTAGCTTTATAACTTTAATTAGGTATTATAGACTAACTTAGTAAAAATATAAAGTCTTAGGGTTACTCTAAAGAAGTGGTTTAATTATAATAAGTAGTTATATATTAATAGCTAGATATATAGAAAAGTCCTGAGTTCTCTTACTTATTATAGTAATAAGAAAAAGATCTATTAGCTGCTAATAATTAATAGCTTCTTAGAGCATAGCTTTCTTAAATTTATTAAATATTATATTACTTTTAATATTATTATTATTATACTCCTGCTATATTTAACATACCTGCTATAGCTAATAGATATAGGAGTTTTCTAGCTATTAAAAGCAGCATATTAAGAAGTCCTATAATAGTTACTTTAGGAGGGAAACCTTGCCTTTTTATATCTTAATTTCCTTATTATATTCTAGAAGATCTTTAATACTAGCTTTTCTATTTATAATATTATAAATAGCTTTAAGAATACAGGCCTATACCTGCTAAATAATATTCTTATAGTAATCTAGCTTATAGAGGAATAGCAGAAGTAGCATACTGCTATTAACCCTGCTTTTAAGAGCTTATTACCTAAGGAATTATACTTCTAAGGTGCTACTAATACTATTTAATATATTAGTAATAAATACCTTAATATACTTAGCTTGCCCTTATAAGCTAAGCTTCGCCAAGCTAAGTCTATAATAGTTAATACCTTAATATTAGAAAGCTAAGTTATCTCTTATTATTATAATAAAACCTAATAAGTTAATACTTTATCTAAAAAATAATAAAAAGGAAAGTAAGTAAAGCCTACTAATTACTTTATTACTAGCTTAAGCCTTACTAAGATTTAGGTATAATATAAAGAATTAATAAAGAAAAAAGAAGCTAAAGTATATTATTATAAGCTTTAGTTATATTAGAAGATAATTAAAAGTAAGCTTAAGTAGCTAAAGAACCTATAGTATACTAATAATAAGAAGATTACTATTAAAGATATTAAAAAAAAAAGTAATACTAAAAAAGTAATTAAAGTATATAAGTAAGGCTAATAAATTTATTTCTTTTAAAACCTCTAATTATAAATATCTTAATATTCTTAATTATAAAAAAAGATAGTTATCTAGTTAATTTAAAGCCTAAATATACTAAAAGACTCTTTATATTATAATTATAATATAGGCATATATCTCCTTTTTCTAATCTAAATATTAATCTCTTTTATCTTACTAGTAGTAATAATATAATCACTTTTAAAGGCATCGCAGCCTTTAATAACTTTAATAATAAAGATAATACTAATCTTAATAATAATAAAGATCCTCTTATAATTACTAAAGCTATGCTTTAAGAAATGCCCTTATCACTGCTATTAGAGCCGGCTATTAAAGCTATACTTAATATGCCCTGCCTGCAATAGTTATAATACTATAAACCTCTCTATAAAATAATATAGCGCGACCTATAGCAAATACAAGCTTCTAATAAAGCAGCTGCTGCTATAGCCAAACAAGATTTCCTATAAATTTGGGTGCAAAGCTGTTCTTAAAGACTAAGCCTTGCTATATAGCTGGCTAGCTAAAGGCCTGATTTATATATTAAAAGAGGCTATTTTAATAACTTTCCTTTAAGTTATTAACTTCTGGCTTATCTTTAGGACTTATTTTCTTAGTTATAGATTAATTTAATTACTATAATAGCTATAATAAATCTTTGAAGAATTTAATATTATTTATATAGCTTATTTAAAAGGTGGATACTGTCCCAGCTTTTTGCGGCTGTCCCAGATTTTTAGGGCCTCGTAAGGGGCGAAGCCGCTTAGGACCTCCAGGTATAGCAGTAGTAGTGACCTTAAGCTTCCTAATACCTTATAGTATATTAAAAGAATAAAGTAACTATAGAGATAATAATATTTGCTCTGTCTAGCTAAGGATGCCTAGGAAATAGACCCTCCTATTATAATAGTATAGAATATATATAATAAGCACTGTCTATATCTCTTAGCTTAGGGAATTAAGTTTAAATAATATCTTAAAGAATGCCTAAGTTAATTTATAATAAATATCTTTACTCTATAAAATATAAGAATTCTTAAGCAAGTTTATAAGATATATCTTAAAAGTAACTTAGATTTTGCTAAGATTATTAAGATTAGTAACTCTAATATATCTATATNTAATTTAAAGATAAGAGACTTTCTCCTTAAATAGTATAAGAAAATTTAATANNACTTTATAGTTATTAANATAACTCTCTAAAAACTAGCTTTCTATAAGTATTATTATTAATACTANNNTTANTAATTAATATCTTATAATATAAGAGCTTAAAGACTNTAATAACTCTATCTNTAATTTAAATATCTCTTTAAAAGAAANAGATATTTATCTTAATAATAAGTATATAANNGTTATTAATATTAATACTAATAATANAACTATATATATAANTNNNAATAATANTTANATAGNCTTAGNNANAAGCTGCCTTANTATATAATANNTTAAGAGATATNTAAAGTATATTAATAAAGGNATTANTAAGCAGCCTTTANGNAGTATTAGCCTAGNTAATAATATAATAAACNTCTTAATAAANTANTATTTATTAAATCTATATATATAATAAGAATATATTAGTTAATTTAANTTAANACTNNAGACTAANTATAAANAAANAAAGACTAAGTAATTNNTNTAACTTCTTNTTATTAANTAGCTNTAGTATTAGTAATTAGAAACTANTAAAGCCTTAAATTNCTTATATACTAGTNAANCTAATATATATAAGCTTANTATATANCACTAGCCTCTTAAATAACTATAANNAAATGCCNTTTTTANNAGNNTNTAATATATTTAATCTAATTANAAGAATTAAAAAGAAAGCTTTAGATACCTTTAATTCTAACTATAAGAATATAAAATATATAAGTCTAATCACAAGCCCTATAGGCAAGATATTTTATATTAATATCTATCTCTTTTATAAAAATATAATAGAAATAAAAGGTCAGATAAAATAAATAGTAACTTTAATTAATTTATAAGACTAAAGCTTAAAAAGTTAAGCTTTTAGAGTTATATTAAGAGCAGGGTTCTTATAGGCCTTATTATTAATTTGCTATATATATATAGGAGATATTATAAGGACTTTAGTATATATAATAATATAAGTAACTATAAGCTACTAGATTTCCCCTATTATAATTATCCTCTCTTTATTAATTAATACTCTTATTAATTAGAGATTAAGATTATAAAAGGATATAACTTACTAGCTAATTAGTTATATTTTACTAAATAGTTAATAATATTTTATTTACTTATTATATATCTTTCTTATTTTTATATTTTTTTTTTTTATTAATATCTCTTTCTTTTCTTAAATATTTATACTACTTATTATAATACTTATAAATAATTAATAATAACTAGTTTATAATAATATAAGTATATCTAATAGTAAATAGGGCGGCCTTAGTAAGCTTAAGAAGAAGAATGCCTTTTTTCCTACTATACCTATTAGCTAAAAATAAGATATTTTAAAATCTTCTTATAATAATACTAATAATAAATCATTTATTAAGAATTCTCCTTCTATTATTACTAGCACTTATTATTATTAGTATAGTATTCTTAAATCTTCTTATTAGGTTATTAATAATATATTACCTATTAATAATAAATTGCCTGTTAATAATAAATCACTTATTAAGAACTCTTTCTCTAATACTATAAGTACCTGTTACTATAAGTATTAAGAATCTCCTCCTTTTAATAAGTATAATAAGAAAGATCCCCCTTATTACTCTCTATCTTCTTATTCTCTTACTATATATTAAGTATATTATAAAGCAGCGGCAGCTCTTAGCTCTTATCCTACCTATTTAAAAGTGAAATAGTATTTTATTTATACTATTTCTATCTTAATAGGCTATAATTTCTGCATATTATACCTATATATTATAATAATTATATATAGAAAATTCTTCCTGCGCTTACTAGAGATTATTTTTATTAAGTATATCTTTTTTAAAATAATATCTAAGTATTATAACTAATATAATAATTAAAAGAAGATTTATAATATAGTAAGTATTTACCTTTAAACTACTATTAATTTAATATTACTAATTATTTGCTTAGCCTATTAATAAAATGCAAGGCTAAATCCACTTATTATTAAAGTAGCAGGACTTTCTTAGTAAGCTATTTAATATAAAATAAGAGGCTGAGAATAAGAAAAAGAATAACTAGGTCTTTAGCCTTAATAATCGCTAGATAATCACTGCTAAATTCTAAGTATTATATTAAGCCTTTAATAAAGCTAAGCTTATTTAATAATAGGTATATAAGCTTACTAGTAATATAGATATAACTAAGAATACTTATACTATTTATAATATAATAATCACTACTTATTATTAGTATTTAGTAAGTACTTATAACTATTTTAGTTTTATTAATATATATTTCTTTTTATATTATTAAAAAGGTATTATATTACTAATATTACTTCTTAGGTAGCAGCTAATATCCTAAATCTCTAAGAGAGGTCTTAGATTATTAGGCTTTATATAAGAAACTTAGGCTTTTTAATTTAAGTGCTAGCGCTTTTATTACTTAGTAATTAATTTAAGGATATTATAGCTAAATCGCACCTAAGTATTAAGAATTATACTATAATATTTAATAATATTTTAAAGAAGTATTAAAGTTATATATTTATTAACTTAATAGTAATTATTATAGTTTAGAAATATTTATTTATATCTAATTAATTACTTCTTATTATAGAAGTATTCCTAATATTAAGATTTTCTTAGTTATTCTTATTTCTTAAGTTAGGCTTTTTTATAAATAGTCTTAACTATCTCTCTATTAATTATCTATTATTTTCCTAATAACTTCTAATAATCTATAATTATTTATAGAATATTTTATATATTTTCTATAAATACCTACTAATTATATTCTACTAGCTATTCTTTTTACTTAATTAGAAAGTATAATTATCTATAGATTATTACTTTATTCTTTATTACCTTAACCTCTTATTTATTCTTATTATTATCTTTTAAGTTAAGTATTAATAATAAGTTACTTATATTACTCTTTTATTTCCTTTAGAGCTTTAATAAACTAATATAGAATATATTATATAAGTAATTATACTTTTTAAGTAGAGTTAAATAATAGGCTTATTTACTAATAATCTCTAGAATTTAAAAAGGCCTAATAAATCTTAGACTTAATTTCTTCTTCTCCTATTTTAGCTATAGGTTCTTAATTAATAATCCTATTAATTAATCTCTTTATAATACTAATAATTAGTAATATAAGTTATAATACTTTATTTATTTTTTACTTATATCTTCCTATTATTAAACTAATTCTTTATAAAGTTCTATAAGTTTAAAGAGTCTTATTATAACTTTTAGGACCCCCTCTCTTATAGTATTATCCTTAATATTATATTAAAAATCCAGGTTATAACTTATTAGTGCTTATATAGAGGATATTCTAATTATAGTATTCTTAGCTTAATTATATGCGAATTAGGCTATAAGTAATAAATTCACTTAGTTACTTTATTTCTTATTAATAAAATATTTTAAATAATATTCTAATATCTGGTTTATTTATTCTATTTAGCTATTTATTTAAGAGTAAAATACTATTAATAATTATCTCTTAATCTTTAAAATAAAGTAAAATTCTAATTAGAACTTACTTATAAAAATTAACTCTTTATTAGAGATAATCCTAAGCAGTGCGCTAAACTATAACTTAAATTTNTTATAAAAGATTTCTATAAGGCTAGATATATTTAATATNNTATTTANTAGAATAAATAANNTATATTTTATATANTANTTAATAATAACTAATATTATATTAATCTCTTTCTTTTTNAAAGAATTATTAGNGNTAATNTTATTATAAAGTCTATTAAGATNTTAANTATTAGTTATTATANTATTAATAGTNNTTTAAGTATTNTCTATAAANNTAATGCCTTTTTAATATAGCNNNTTANTATATATTATATCNNTTAATATNCTATNTTATATCTTTTTTAANATATNTCTAATAATACTTTCTTTAAAGTAANTNTANTATATATTTAACTCTTAAAATANTTAATAAAGAGAGTTATTATAATANAGTANTANNAGTTNNTNTTTTATTATTAGNTTATNANNTATAAAAANTCTNTCTTANTATAATAAATAATAGCNTTATANAATTANATAACTATATATTANTTCTAACNNTAAGTTTATTTANTTAATANTTATTAATNNANTATTAATAGTCTATATCTTANTTTTATANTTTATANATAATATTCTNTANNNAGCTATTANGCTTTAATAANAATATANATTTACTTATTATTNNNTTTTAGATTNCTTTAATAANAATAANTANNNTTTATATAATCTATTNTTATACTTATTTTACTANTTTCTNTANNTTTANTAATACTTTATTATTAGCTTTTATATTAATANATAGCCTCTTACTTTAAGNAGAATCTATATNTANNACTTATAGTCNTNNTNNTAATANNTTAGCTTNNTACTNNNTAAGTTATAAGACTATTTATATAATTATTAGCTATTTCTNTAGCTTTAANANTANGTTAGTATTTATCTNTATCTTANTNTTATAATTAGAGTATTANAATANTATNTTTATAGAGTTATTTTTCTTTAATTAATATTTAATAATAANNTTAAAGAGTANTANATATATATATTATNTTACTTANNTTTTATTTANTTTTACTTATTATATAAANACTTATAAGTTTTAATAATTTANAAAGAATNTNTATTAAAGTTATTATTTCTTTAATATAATATTATTACTACTTAAAAACCTCTATAATTACTATTATCTTTTAGTTTAATATTTTATAATTTACTTTAGCCCCTTAGAATTTCTATAACTAAAATATAATTAGATAATATTAGCGCTTTATATTAGGTTAAGATAGTATACTAGCTATAGTAAATATAGAGATATTTATTTTTATTTAAATAGGCTTTTTAAGTTTAAAATACTATAATAATAAAGTAAATTAAAAGGCTTAAATAAGATATTAAAATACCTGCTTCTTATCTATTTTATATTATATTATCTTAAGATTCTAGCTATTTTTAATTTCTTTTAATAGAGTAATTAGAAGGCTAATTATTATAGAATAGTTATAAATAAATCTTTAATAGAAGTTATAAAACTTAAGAAATACTTATACTTCTTAATAAGTTTTTAGCTCTTCTTATATAGCTATAGGTCTATATAACTTAGGTCTATAAATATACTCTTAGTAAAAATAAAAAATCTTAGAAATTTAATGAAATTTAACTTAAATCTAATAAAAAGTATATTTAAATAGTTTTATATAAAGCTCTGCTTCTTAAAGTCTTTTAAGAACTGCTTAAATATTTTATATATAAGTTTTTTAGTTCTTAAAGAAGCTTAAAATATTATTAAGATATATAATATATATAATATTAAGTAACCTATAAAAAGCCTGGTATATATAGCTTTAAAAAGTAATAAGTATATTAGTTAGTTTAAATAGTATTATTAGTTATTTATAGTAGCTATATTAATTATAAAAAGCAGTTTTTTTATTTATTTCCTTCTTAAATATAAATATAATAATATATATTTTTAATATTAATTTTAGAGAAAAACTAAGCTTTTAATATATACTTTATAATTTCTAAAATTAAAGATAGTAAATATTAATTCTTTAATAATACTTAGTTTAAATTTTAATAGTCTATATATAAATATAAAGATCTATTCTTCTTAGATATAAATAGAATAGGTATATCTATAGAGCTTTTAAATAGTTATATTCTCTCTTTCTTTATATTTTCTTATAAATATTTCTATAGTTTTCTTAGCTCTACTTATAATAATAAGTAGATTAGACTATAAAAAAACTCTTAGTCTAATAAGAGATTAATTAAGTAATCTATAGTCTTATAGGCTAGTAGGATTCTAATATTTTCTATAGAGAATATATTTTAAAAGTCTTATAATTTAAGTAAAATATTAGTAATTTAAGTAAGTATTATTTTTTCTTTACTTATAAGAAGGTAAGGTTTCTTAGTTTTTATAATAGTAAATATATAAGCTTGATTCTTAGTAATATATTAAAAGCCTATAAATATAAGGACTTTTAAGTTCTTTATAGTTTATTAATACTACTTTTTTAATTAAAAGAGCTTGAATATACTTTTATTTTAATAATAATAAATATTAATAAGGGTATTAGGCTCTTTTTAATATAAAAGTCTTAATTAATACTAATATATAAATAAATAAACTTTTTAATAAGCCCTTATAAATTAATAATAATAATTAGAACTCTTTATATATAATAAATATATATTCTTATCTTTCTTATTACTTTAAGTAATAATTTTAAATAGAATACTTATTATAAGTCTTATTCTTAAGTAAAAGTCTTATTAATATAATTTACTTAAGTATTAGTATTTTAATCTATATAAGTCTTAATAAAATATTGCCTATAAATTATAACTAATATATAGAAATATTTAACTATTTTAATTTATTTTTTTATTAATAATAAAACTAATTTATTAATATTAGACCTTTTTTTAAGGCAATTTATTAAATTCTTGCAGGATTATCTAAGTAATAATTATATAAATAGTTAATATTATTATATTAGTAATATTATAATTACCTTTTATTTTAATTCTTTAGGTTTAAGGTCTCTCTTTTTTATATAAGACTAATAGGAGTTTATTAGAACTTATTCTCTTATTAATTTAATAATAAAACTACTCTTACTTTATAAAGATACTTATTTATCTTATTAATAAAAAGATTATAATCTTAGTTAAAGATCTTTATATAATTAATAAGAAAATAAGTTTTATTATTATATAATATATAAAGAATATTACTAATAAGATTAATACTTTTATATAATAAGATAATAAGAAACTCTAAAATAAAATAATAAAGAAAGTTAATATAGTATAAGTCTAAAATAGCTTATTTATAAATCTTATTAAAAATAACTATAAAAAAGTAAGTAAAGCTTATAACTTAAAGATATTTATAATAAGAATAAAAAAAAAAAAAATATTTAAATCTAATAATTAGACCTATTTATCTTATTTAAATAGAGAGATAAAAGCCTATATTAGCCTAAGACCTCTTAAAACTATTTATAAAGCTAAGCAACTTAAAGAAAAGCTTAATTAAAGTAATAATTAATATTAGATTAGAAATTAATATTATTATATACTCTTTAATAGAGAAGTATAACTTTAATATTATATTAATATATATTAGAATTATATTCTATTTATAAGATTATATCTTTTTAATTAGGATTATAAATATAGGACTATATATTAAAAATATCTAAATTAAGTAATATTTTTATATTATAAAAGAGATAATTAGTTAATTTCTTATTTTAAAAATATCTTTTATAAGAGCTATAAAAGTATTATTTAAATATAACTTAGTAAAAAAGACATTTTTAAGTTATATTCTTAGAAATATTAAAGTAAGAAGCTTAATAATAAGAGATATTAAGTAGAAAAAGAATATAAGTATTATATTTAATTATTTAGCTATAATTATACTTATTATATTAAAGTATTATAAAAACTTAAAAATAAACTTATTAAATATAAAGTTATTAGAGAATCTTAGTATATATATTATAAAGTTATTTAAAGATAACTTAATAAAAAAAGAGAAAAAGATAGAATTATTATTTTAATTTTATAATACTAAAAAAGATAAGAAAAGAGTTTTATATACTAATAAAAAACTAAGTATTTTAATATTATAATAGAAATTATATTTAAATATACTAAGAAAATCAGATAGTATAATATAATTATAATTTAATTAAGAATTAAGAAGCTATAAAAAATAAAATAATATAAAAAAAGAAAGAAATAAGAGAATATTTATATATAATAAGCATTCTAAAAGTAGCTAGAAATTAATATAATATATAAGAAAAAGGGTATTAAAATCCACTTAAAAGATAGTATATTTTTAAATAAAATAATACTAAAAGGAGATATTATATAAAAGTAAAAGAGATAGCTAGAGATTTTATTATTAATAAACTATTTAATCTTATATAATATTATTATTACTTTAAAATTGTTATTAATAAAGAAAGATTTAAAACTTTATAAATATTACTTAAAAGAAATAAAAAACTAAGTAAAGAATAATTTAATATTTATAAAATAAGAGTTATTTTTTTAAATTATATTTAATAAAAAAGTAATATTATTTTAAGACTTTATAAAAGTTAATATAATTAATAAAGCTATTATCTTATTATAAGTTATTAAGATTATATTATATTTAATTTAATAAGTTTAAAAGATTTAAGTTCTCTAAGCTTTAAAAGAATAATTAGTAGAGCTATTTTAAAAAAGAATAAATAAAGGAATTTTAAAAGAATTCTATATTAGTTATAAAAATCTATTTATTTTAGTAATTAAGAAAGATAATAGCTTAAGACTTATTAATATAGCTATTAAGCTTAATAAGATTATAATTAGAAATATTAGAATATTTTTAAAAGCAGATAAATTCTTAGAAGACTTTAGGATATATAAGATTCTATTATTATTAGATCTTTTCTCTAATTATAATTAAATATCTCTTATTAAAAAAAGCAGAGATTTAATAATATTTATAATATTAATTAGACTTTTAAAAATATATATATTATCTTAAGAAGTTATAAACTTAATAGCTTAATTTATAAGAGTAATAAATAGNGTTCTNTATAACNTAGCCCTAGAGNTATATTAAGNATTCNTAGATAATATTANTATTTAAGAGNTAAAAGAGACTTATAATAAAAAGNAAGCCTTATTANGNATTTACTNNTATATACTTAAATATCTTATTAATCTTAATAANANCTTAGTAAATATTAAGNTTTTAAGCTATATNATANNAGCTAANAAGTCTTANTATTATAAAGTATTTANTATTATTATTAGTTATTTANATAATATAAATAATAAGAAGCNANATATTATAAANATTATTAAGCTATTTAAATANAAANATTNCNCTTACTTAGAGAANNTAAGAGCCTTNTTAGGCNTAATTANNTANTATTAATACTAAGTAAAATANTATATTTAGCTAAGTAAANCTATAANNTANTTATTAANAAANANAAGTANTTTTTANTTANNNTATTAAATAGAAAGAATTCTTANANATAGTAAGAGTATANTTAATTATATAGTTTATCTTAGTTTTAATTAGCTACTTAAAAGAATATANAGTTATTATACTTATATATAATACTAGCTTAATAGGCTAAAGAGCCTATCTAATATAAGTTATAAATAGAAAAAGACACTTTATATAGTATAAATTAGGGGTCTAAACTAATACTAAAAGAAACTATAATACTATAAAGAGGGAGTGCTAAGTAATCTTTCTAATATTTTAAAGGCTATAAAGCTATATATATAAAATTATCTTTATTCTTAAGATAAATACCTAAGTTCTTATCTACTAGCTTAATAGTAGCGCTAATAATATCTTAAGTGCGCTAATAATTTAATAGATTAGTTATATCTAGCTATTTAACTTTATAATTAAATATATTCTTAATAAACTTAATAAAGTTATAAATAGTCTATTATAAAAAGAATATAAAGAACTATTTAATTATATAAATTAAGAGTTTAAGAAAGATATTAAGAATTTTATTAATAAGTAACTTAATATTATTTTTATAGAGCTCTTATTTCTGCTTAAAAGTTACTTAGAGAATTATTAGGCTATAATATAATAGCTAAAGATAATAATTAAGCTATTAGCTATAATAATAAAGTAGTATTAGACTTTTAAACTATAAGCTATAAAATATATAATATAAGAGGATTACTTATAAAGAAAACCTATAATAAAAGGAAAGTTTCTAAAGCTAATAAAAGATAACTTAACTACTTAAAAGAAGCTTATTAGAAAGTATTATTTAAATAATAGTTATAAAAGAAGGGATATTACTTATAAGATCTTATTTAAATAATATAACTAAGTAGGGATATAAAATAATATTACTATTATAATCTCTATCTGCTTAGTATATTAAGTATATAACTTAAAAAGACTAAGGAAATATATTATCTTAACTATTTTTATATTATTATAAATAAAAATATATTATAATACTTAGTACTTACTATTTAATTATAAATAAAATTACTTAGGTAAAGCTAAGTATAATCTTATTAAATAAGTAGAAGCTAAACTACTAAAGAATATAACTAGCTACTTCTTTATTAAGTTTATTTAGAAAATTATTAATAAGTATAGAATGCCTGCTATTATTATTATAAATAGCAGACTTAAGTTTAAAATAGAGTTTAAAGTTGCTTAAGAGAGCTGCGGTATGAAGATTATACTAATATCTTTTTATAACCTAAAAGCTAATAGTCTAATTAAAGCTAGATATAATATTCTTACTATTACTATAATAAAGCTAGCCTATTATAATAAAAGCTAGAGGAAATATCTATATACTATCCTCCTAGCTAACTATATAGCTATATAGGCATTGCATAGGAAATTAGTATTTTATTTAATATATAGATAAGAGTCTCTCTTACTTATTAAGATTAAATTCCTAACTTAGAGACTAATTAACTAGAATATTATAAAGACTTTAAAAGATTTTCTAAAGGCTTATATATAAGTCCTAAGAAAATTAAAGTTAAATATTTAAGTAATAAGAGTAAAAGTTATAGAATTTAAGACTAAGATTATAGCTTAAATAGATATATTAAATATATATACTTTATATAAAGTTACACTTTAATTAGAAGATTTAATCCTAAAGTATAATATACTCTAAAAGTTTAATTATTTTAAAATTATTAAAATAGAAATAAAGTAAGAGAGTTCTTACTAAGTTAAGTAAATTAACTTATTATTTAATAGTTACTTAAGAGGTTATTATCTTAAAATACTTAATAATATAAAGCTAGAAAGAATAATAAATAATAAGTATTTAAAGAAATTTATTAAAGATAAAGATAGATAATAGAGATTAAATATAAATAACTAGTTAATATTATACTAAAAGGTCTTTTTATAAAGTAAAATTAAAGCTAGTAATAATTATAAAAAAAGATAATATATTAGATTACTCTTTATCTAATATAAACTTAGATTATAGCCTAAATAACTCTAATATTATTTATATTCTCTTAAGAGCTAAAAATAGATTTAAGGAAGAAAGCAGATTTAAATTAGAAAATAGAAGCTTAGATATTAATAATTCCTTAAGTAATAAAGAGAATAAAGAAGAAGAGGAGGTTAATACTTAATAATAAGGCTAAATACTTAATTCTATAGTTATTAGGTTCTTAAAGGAGATTAGAGAAGGGGCTAAGTTAAGAAAGTTAGCTAAGATATATACTTTAAAACCCTAATAAATAGCTAAGAATACCTTAGATATACTATAATAATAAGTAAAAGTATAGCTCTTAGGCTTAATAAAAAATAAAAAGAAGGAATACTAAGACTTTAAATATAATAACTAAGGATATTAGCTCTATACTTAGTATTACTAATAAGAGGAGGAGGTTACTAATAGATAATAGTAATATAAAATAAGATAAATACCCCCTTCTTTAGATCTTAAATATATTACTCTAAGAATCTTAGATATTATTATAAATATAAGTAAATAAAAAAAAAAATAACTATAAATTATATTTAATATTTAATTATATAATTAAACTATCTGCCTATAACCTATTAATATTTAAAAAGAGTTAATTCTTTAATAATAAAGCCTATTACTAATCTTATTAATCTTTAAAACTAATTTTTCTTATGCTATATTCTGCTTTTAATTACTATAAAAAGGCTACTTATTTATTAAATAAGAATAGCTTATACTATTAAAATAAGGCACCTTTACTAAAGATACTAACTAAGCCTCTTAAACTGCTAATATACTAGCTAAAAATAAGTTAAAAGCTCTAGCTCTAAGTTCTATAGTTAGAAACTAATATTTAAAAAGAAACTGCTATTTATAATTAGAATTATTCTATTAGATATAGTTATTATAATTACTACTCTTAAAACTCTAAATTAATATATATATATAAAAAAGATATAAAATATACTTATTATTATAAGTAATATACTAAGTATAGGATTTAATATAATATTAATATATAACTAAATTCTAATAACTATAGAAAGTGATAAAGAGAGTATAGAAATAACCTACCTAGCTGCTAAGTTTACTAAAGAACTACTCTAAAGAATAAGAGATATTAGCAGAAATAAAGACTTAGTTTAGTTTTAAATATATCTTCTAAGAAAAGTTAGTAAAAAAGCTATTATTACTATATATAAAGTTATACTAAAAATCCTTAAAATTAGCTCCTTTAGAAAAGGCAAGCTTAATATATATAAGCTTCTTATAATAACTAAGAGCTAATCTATTATATAATTAGATATTAAAGGTTTTCTATAAATAAGTGATTTAATAAGCCTTATTTTAAGTAAAAGGCTTATAAATAGTATTATAAGCTTGTTAAATAATCTAAGTTACTTAAGTAAAAGAGATATAATTAATATTATACTTAGTAAGATAATAAATATTAAGAAGCTAATTCTTTAGGACTTAACCTAATACTTTAAGTATATTATTAACTTTAGCCTTAAAAGAAGATATAATAATAGTATAAAAAGGAGTTATTAAAGATAATAAATTAAAAGCTATTAGATTAATTTAAAAGAGAGAGTATATAATAAAGAGAAAAAAAAAGCTAGTACTTAAAAAAAAAGAGAAGAAATAAAACTAAGATTATAAGAGAGGTAAAAGAGAGAGAAAAGAGAAAGAAAAAAGAGAAATAAAAGGCGCAGCTAAGAGCTGGCTTTAAAAGCCTAGCCTATAGCTATAAATTATAATACTAAGTATTAGGCTATAAGGTAATATCTTAGTATAAAGAGATAAAGAGCTTTCCTATACTAGCTAAGCCCTTATAAGCTCTCTTTATCTTTCCTCTTATATATTCTTATTAAAAAAACCACTCTCTATAGCTTTATTACTATAAATAATACCCTTACTACTCTAATTTAGAGTCTCTAGCTACTAATACTAAATACCTTATTACTATTAATTTATTAGAAGCTAAGCTTTTTCCTCTTTAAACCCTGCTATATACTATTTAATCTTAATTTATATTACTTATTTCTGCCTAGCCTTTATTTATTCTATAACTCCTTATTCTCTCTCTCTCTTAATAATAACTTTAGCTACCTCTCTTATATAAGTAATATTTAAGACCTTTATCTTAAAGAAATAATATATAAGATTACTATTAAAAAGCTAAGTAATAAAAAAAAAAAAAATATATATATATTCTTTTATAAGTTAAAGGAGTTCTTTAATATTAGCCTTAATAACCTCTTTAATAAGTATCTAACTTAGACTTAAAGAAAGCTTAATTAGGGTTTTATAATACTATAAGTAATAAGAATATAGCTTAATACTACTTATAAAAAGATATAAGCCTTAGCTAATAAAGTGCCTCTATAAAAGGCTTTTAAAGCATATAATAATAGTATCTATAGTATTAGGTTATAAAGATAATATTATATTAATACTTAAGGCTTAATTTAGTAATTAAATAAAGAGAATTAGACTTCTAACCTTAACTTATAACTATTTATTAGAATAATTGCCTATAGACTTAAAGAATATATTACTTTTACTATAGAATCTCTAGTTATTAATATTAATATTAATGTTATTTCTAAAGAAGTAACTAATAGCTTTATACTTTTAAACTAGCTAATAATAACTTATAAGATTATAATAAGATTTAATAAATATATATAAAAAAAGAAGAATATATATAGTAAATGCTTCTTTATTAGAATAATTAACTTCTCTAATAGCTATTAAGCGAGCTTTATTTAAGACTATATCTTAGGGGTTCTTATAGTTTTTAATACTAAAAGTAGAAACTAAGGCTATAAGAACTACTTTAAAAAGATTAGTATAGCTTAGTAATGCTTCTTAGCTAAATATAAATTACTATATATATTTAATCTATATATAATACTAATTAGTAAGTAGCTATAATAATAAGAATATAGTTATTTAGCCCTTCTATCTTTATAGACTAATATAAGAAGTATAATAGGCTATATATAAGCTTAGATTAAGACTATTATTAAGTCTTAAGTAGTTAACTTTATTAATAAAAATAATAGTAGAGCTAGTATATTATTAAGAGATCTTAAGCTTTAGTTTAGAGATTAGAATATAACCCCAGATTCTACTATAAATATTACTATAAAATAGCGCCTTAATTATATCTTTAGATTCCTAATAATAATAGCCTTAAATAAGCTAAATATTATAAACTATAGCTATTTTAATAAAGATAATTAAATCTTAGTAATAAAAGAAAATAAAGTTAAGATTAGGTATTTCCTAAACCTATTAATATTAGATAAGTAATTTAGCTTTTATAAAGGTATATTTTAGATATAGTTTAAGACCTTTAAGATAGAATATATCTTAGAGTTTAGG
This sequence comes from Stylonectria norvegica, assembly GCA_014621405.1. NCBI lineage: Eukaryota > Fungi > Ascomycota > Sordariomycetes > Hypocreales > Nectriaceae > Stylonectria > Stylonectria norvegica. The sequence goes on along the minus strand of JAANBC010000075.1, from coordinate 51,941 downwards.
GCTTTAATAAGACTATTAGCAGAGCTAGCTGCAGAAAGAGCTAGCTATATTATAAAGAAAGTATTTAATTACTTATTATTTTAGGATATTACTTTACTTATAAGAGTCCTCCTAGCTTAGTAGAATTATAACTACTTTACTATTATACTTTTTATTAAAACTAAAGCTATAGACTTATATTTTAGCAGCCTTAATACTATAAAACTATCTTTATAAGAATTCTATTACTTATCTTTTTAAGTCCTAAGATATTATTATAAGTAATATAGACTATTTAATCTAGACTTTTTAAACTAAGTAATATATAAATAAAGCTCTTTAATTATTAAATTAGAGACTCTTTTTTATTATAATTAGTAAGGTTATAATACTTATAATTTTAAAATACTCTTATAGCTCCTACTATACTTAGAGTAATAAGGCTTTAATACCCTACTATTATAAAATATCTTAAGAGCCTTTAGTTAATTTGCAGTTTCTTAAATACTACTTAGTTTAATAGGCTAAAAAGATTCTCTTAATATTAAGTTAATCTATAGTCCCTTCTATACTATTTATTAGCTTTAAGGAGGTAACTTCTTTTTATATATACTCTTAATATATATAATAAGATATAACTCTCTTAACTTTTAATATTAAACTAAATATAGCTTTATTACTCTTTTTATCTTTTAATTTAAGTATTGCCTTAATTATTCTAATATTATTAAGAATTAAAGAGGAAATAAAATATAAAAAGAATATTAAGTTTAAAGCTTAGTTTTAGAATAAACTAATTATTTAATTATTATTAGTTCTCTTATTAAGCTTAATTTTAAAGCCTTTTTTATAAAAATAACCTGAGATTAGGGGAGGTAATAATATAAATATAAAAAACTGCTTTATAAAATAATATAGCCTATACTATTTTATTTAAGGTATTAGTAGGAAAGTAATAGTTATAAATACTACTTAATTACTATAACTCCTAAAGATAAAAGAATAGAGAATAATAATAATAAAAAGTATTAGGGGTTAAACTAAACTTATATAGGCTATCTTTATACTAGATAGGCTTATCTTAATAAGATAATAGGATATATTATTAATAGAAGCCTTTAGACTATTTAAATATATAGAGATTATAGTAAAGTTATAAGAGAAATAGGCTAAAGATAGAGATAGAAAGTATAAGTAAGTAAGGAGATTAGTAATAAAAGATTTAAAAGTTAAGCTTAAGTAATTATAATAGGATTTAATAGTAGCTTAAGTTATTAAAGATTAGTTATTAATTCTATTTTTTTAGAAGTTAAAAGAGTTAAACTATAAGAGGAGGATTATATTAAGAATTAAAAGTGCCCCCTTTTTTTTTATATTATTTTTCGCATTTTTTATAGACTTATATAGGTTAAGTACTTAAAAAGACTGCTAGGTCTAGTCAGACTAGAAAGATTATTACTCTCTAGTCTTAAAGACAGAGGATTATTTAATTTATTAGCAGTCTCTTTATTATATTAATTTTTCTCTGCCTTTCTATCTATCTAATTAACCTCTAACCTTCTTAAACTATTAGATCTAATATAATCCAAGCCTTCCTAAAAGATAATCTCTTTAGATAAATTCTATTGCATCTAAGCTAGGGTTAGTATATAGTTTATTTCCTCTATAAACTGTCCTATACTATATTAAAGAAGGCTTTACTTAAAAGAAAGATATAGATATTTTATTAATAGTAATATACTCTATTATATTTCTTAGTTATATATATATAGTAGTAAAAATATAATATAGTCTTATAGAGCTAGAGATTGCATATCTTATATAAATAGTTAAGAGACTTTATATACTTATATAATTTTTTACTCTTTTTATATATATACTTATAGACTATTTAGCTACTAAGCTAATTATTAAGAAGATAATACTTATAATAATTAGTATAAATAGAGCAAACTGCTATCTAATAGTAGCCTTAATTTATCTTTCTAAATATAATCTTAAGGTCTTCTATCTTTTAGAAGAAAAGAACTTTATTCTTAATACCTTAAGCTGCCTTATAGTTTTAGAAACTAATCTAAGTAAAGCCTATTAATACTCTAATTATATAGCTCTAAATAATATATATCTAGTCTCTAAAAGCTTTATAGCTAATAATACTTAGATTATATTTTATAAAGAATATCTTAAGAATATATATTACTTAGCTATTATTAGAGATATTATAAGCAAAATTCTAACTAATAAAAAGAAACTTTATAACTATAAGAATATAACTGAATTTTTAAAGTATAGTATTCTATTCTTTCTTAAGAAAGGTCTGCTATACTATAGTAGTATTAATAACTATATTAGGCTATATATATCTTACTTAATAATTAATAATATATTAAAAATAGCTTATAATAATTAATATTACTTTAATAAAAATTAAATAGCTAAGAAATTAGTAAACCTCTTAATCTATAATTTTATATAGTAACTTAAAAAGTATATTTATAGATATTAATATTATTACCTTAAGCAAATAAATTAATAGTAATATATTAATAACTATCTCTTTATAAGAGTATTAATCTAGCCTATATATACTATTATAATTAATTTTATTATAGACTTACTGCCTATTTCTTCTAAGAATATACCCTAAGCTATTAAAGGCTATAATATATATAACTTTCTTATAATAGTTATTTATATAGTATTTAAATAAACTCTCTTATTTTCTAATTATTTTACTTACTTAATAAGAGATTAAGTAATAGTCTTAATATAGTAGCTAATACTAAGTAACTAAAGTATATTAAAGATTATTATATTAAATTGCAATAGGAGATTTATCTTTTTTTTTTTAAAAGACTCTATAGAAGGTATTTAATACTAAGCTTATAATAACTATAGCATACTACCTAGCTAGAAATAGCCTTATAAAGTAAAGAAATTAGACTATTAAAATAGCTATATAATTTTACTATTTATAATACCTTAATAATAACTAGATATAAATACTTTCTGCTCTTTAATAGAATCTTAATAGAGCCTATAATATAAGTATTAAGGCCTCTATATATAAGTTTATCTATAGATTTAAGCTTTATAAACCTCTTAATACTATTAACCCCCCTAAAAAGATTTCTAATCTCTTATACTTATAAGAAGCTATTTATAAGAAAGCCTAATTAATAATAAACTTTGCTATAATTAAGGCTAAATATTAGTATAATACTTAGTATTAATTAATTAAAATAAAAGTAAGAGACTTAGTATATTTATAACTTTATAATAAATATAATCTCTTTAAAAGTTGGCGTGGCAGAGTGGTCTTCTGTTAGGCGGGCCCTCTGCTTTTTGCAGAGGAGCCGCGGGTTCGAATCCCGCCGCTAACAGCCTTTTTCTTCGGATTTGTGACCTGGAGCAAAGGTTCCGTACCACGTGATTGGTCTCCATGTGATCGGCGACCAAGACGGGCCTAGCACCCAGCCGAATAAAAACCCGCGCCGAGATCTGCCTGCGACAGGGGTAGCGGACTTCCTATTTGTTAACAAGGGCGCTGACCCCCGCAGCGATAAAAAGAGGGCGTGTGTTGGGGCGCATTAAGAGCCTTCCGCCCTCGGCTATAAACAAAGCGCGGCGCGGCCTAATGCGTTATAGCTAGGCAGTGTAAATCTACAAGCTGTGATTTGTCGGATCAGGTGGCGGGCAATTGAGCGGAAGGATAAGGGACCAACCCTTGCCGAGCGAAGGCTGCGTCATTCAACAAGCGGAGGAACAGAGAGAATAGTGGCCAATGGGAATGAGGAGGGAAGGTTCTAGACCTCTTCCGGAAGGTCAGAACCTTCTATCGAACGCCTCGGAACGTACCGTGGCTGCGATCAAGCTGAAGGGAACGGGCTCATATAGGGGTCCCCTGCAAATTTCTAATGTATTGATCCAATAAGGAGAAGGCTCGGCGCAGCGGATTAGGCCGGAACCCAATTCGAACCTGTTGCGAGCCTGTAAGGGCAGTGTTCAGGTTTTCATCCAATCGTGGGGTCTTATCTATGAGGGTGTGTGCGGTACGGTAGCCACAGCCCCTTAGGGGCTGTGCGCAAACCAGCTGTGCGCAGCTATAGGCTATTGTGGCTGCTGCGGAACGGTTTTTCCTGTAACAATTACAGTATAGAAGCTCTGTATAACCTTAGGGTGCTACAGCGTATTAATACTACTACTAATCTCTTTAAAAAGCCGCTCTAAAAATAGTTATAATAATATATTAGCTTTATAAAGGTCCTCTATATAGTTAGTGACTTAGCTTATAAAATTAAGGTCCTAAAGAAATAAAAGATATACTTTATAATATTAGTCTGCTATTTTTAACCTACTTATACTAATAACTTTATTTTTAAAAAACCTAGTCTTATTAAAAGAGCTAGTAAAGACTAATATAAGATTAAGAAATTACTTTATAAAGAGGTTTATTACTTAAGATATAATACTACTCTTTTTAAGAGATATATAGTTTATTAGTAAGAATAAGAACCTAAGTATAATATTTAAATTAGAGTTAAAGATATCTTAAAGAATTTAATTAACTTATTTAATAAGAAATAAAATTATAAGAAATAATAGGATTTAAAAATAAGAATTAATAATAGGATTTAAAGATTTAAATAAGAATTATAAAAAGAGATATAAGTAAGTCTTAAGAATATATACTAATAAAAATAAAGGATTAACTAACTATTTAATAGTATGCTTCTAATAAAAAATAAACTTATAAAATAGCTCTAAAGAGATAAGTAACTTCTAGCTAACTATAAGCTTTACTAACTATTAGACTAAAATAAGAAGCTTATATTAAAGACTACTAAAGTCTAAACTAGCTTACTATAGCACTTTAGACTCTAAGGCTATATAACTACTTTAAAGAAATATATAACTCTTAATAAAAATAATATAATATTACTTACTTATTTAAATATATAGTATTTATACTTAATACTTAGAGATAAGATATAGGTTTAGTAAGATACTATAAGGCTTATATAGGGTAGAGAAAATAGTAAGAAAAACACCTCTATAAGCTAGCAATTCCAGACTTTAAATAGCTTTTTAATATAGGTAAGAAGGTTATAAAGAAAGTAATATAAAGAATAAGTAAAAGAAAGAATAAATTATAGGATTAAAACATACTTAATAATATTCTTTATTTACTTTATTACTTATCTTAATATAGCCTATTAATCTTTATTATATCCCTTAATATTAATACCTTAAATAGATATATTAAATATATATACTTTATATAAAGTTGCACTCTAACTAAAGAATCTAGTCTTAAAGTATAATATACCCTAAAAGTTTAACTACTTTAAGACTATTAAGATAGAAATAAAATAGGAGGGTTCTTATTAAATTAAGTAAATTAATTTACTATCTAATAGCTACTTAAAAGATTACTATTTTAAAATACTTAATAATATAAAGCTAGAAAGAATAATAAGTAGTAAGTATTTAAAGAAATTTATTAGAAATAAAAACAGATAATAAGAATTAAATATAAATAACTAATTACTATTATATTAAGAGGTCTTTTTATAAAGTGAAATTAAGGCTAAAAGTAACTATAAAGAAAATAATATATTAAACTACTCTTTATTTAATATAAACTTAGACTATAGTTTAAATAACTTTAATATTATTTATATTTTCTTAAGAGCTAAAAATAGGTTTAAGAAGAAAAGCAGATTTAAATTAAAAAATAAAAACCTAGATATTAATAATTCCTTAGGTAATAAAGGAAATAAAAGAGAAAAAGAGGTTAGTATTTAGTAATAAGGCTAAATACTTAATCCTATAATTATTAGGTTCCTAAAAAAGATTAAAAAAGAGACTAAGCTAAGAGAGTTAGCTAAGATATATATCTTAAAACCCTAATAAATAGCTAGGGATACCTTAGATATATTATAATAATAAATAAAAATATAGCTTTTAGGCTTAATAAAAGATAAGAAGGAGAAGTATTAGAATCTTAAATATAATAATTAAGAATATTAACTCTATACTTAATATTACTAATAAGAAAAGAAGATTACTAGTAGATAATAATAATATAAAATAAGATAAATACCTCTCTTTAAATCTTAGATATATTACTTTAAGAACCTTAGATACTATTATAAATATAAGTAAATAAGAAAAAAATAGCTATAAATTATATTTAATATTTAATTATATAATTAGACTACCTGCTTATAACCTATTAATATTTAAAAAGAGTTAATTTTCTAATAATAAAGCCTATTACTAATCTTATTAACCTCTAAAACTAATTTTTTTTTATTTTATATTCTGCCTCTAATTACTATAAAAAGGCTACTTATTTATTAAATAAGAATAGCTTATATTATTAAAATAAGACACTTTTACTAAAGATACTAACTAAGCCTTTTAAATTACTAATATACTAATTAAAAATAAGTTAAGAGCTCTAACTCTAAGTCCTATAGTTAGAAACTAGTACTTAGAAAGAAACTACTATTTATAATTAGAATTATTCTATTAAATATAGTTATTATAATTACTACTCTTAAAACCTTAAATTAATATATATATATAAAAAGAGTATAAAATATACTTATTATTATAAGTAATATACTAAGTATAGGATCTAATATAATATTAATATATAATTAAATTCTAATAACTATAAAAGGTAATAAAGAAAGTATAGAGATAACCTGCCTAGCTACTAAGTTTATTAAAAAACCACTTTAAAAAAATAAGAAATATTAGTAGAAATAAAGACTTAGTTTAGTTTTAAATATATTTTTAAGAAAAGTTAGTAAAAAAGCTATTATTATTATATATAAAGTTATATTAGAAATTCTTAGAATTAGCTCTTTTAAAAAAGGCAAGCTTAATATATATAAGCTTCTTATAATAACTAAGAGCTAATTTACTATATAATTAAATATTAAAAGTTTCCTATAAATAAGTAATTTAATAAGTTTTATTTTAAGTAAAAAGCTTATAAATAGTATTATAAGTCTGCTAAGTAATTTAAATTATTTAAGTAAAAAAGATATAATTAATATTATACTTAATAAGATAATAAATATTAAGAAGCTAATTCTTTAAAACTTAATTTAATATTTTAAATATATTACTAACTTTAGTCTTAAAGAAAGATATAATAATAATATAAAAAGAAGTTACTAAAAATAATAAATTAAAAGCTATTAGATTAAATTTAAAAAAGAGAGTATATAATAAAGAGAAAGAAACGCTAGTACTTAAAAATAAAAAAAGAGAAAAACTAAGGTTATAAGAGAGATAAAAGAGAGAGAAAAGAGAAAGAAAAAAAGAGAGATAGAAAATATAGCTAAGAGCTAGCTTTAAAAGCCTAGTTTATAGCTATAAATTATAATACTAAGTATTAAGCTATAAAGTAATATCTTAGTATAAAGAGATAAAAAGCTTTTTTATACTAGTTAAGCTCTTATAAGCTCTCTTTATCTTTTTTCTTATATACTCTTATTAAAAACCACTCTCTATAGCTTTATTATTATAAAGAATACTCTTATTACTTTAATTTAAAGCCTTTAGCTACTAATATTAAATATCTTATTATTACTAATTTATTAAATGCTAAGCTTTTTCCCTTTAAACTCTATTATATACTATTTAATCTTAACTTATATTACTTATTTTTACTTAGTCTTTACTTATTTTATAACTTCTTATTCTCTCTCTTTTTTTAATAATAACTTTAGCTATTCTTCTTATATAAGTAGCACTTAGAATCTTTATCTTAAAGAAATAATATATAAGATTATTATTAAAAGGCTAAGTAATAAAAGAAAGTAATAAATATATATTCTTTTATAAGTTAAAGAAGTTTCTTAATATTAGCCTTAATAATCTCTTTAATAAGTCTTTAATTTAAATTTAAAAAAGGCCTAACTAAGGTTTTATAATACTATAAGTAATAAAAATATAGCTTAATATTATTTATAAGAAGATATAAGCCTTAGCTAATAAGATACCTCTATAAAAAGCTTTTAAAGTATATAATAATAGTATTTATAATATTAAGTTATAGAGATAATATTATATTAATATTTAGAGCTTAATTTAGTAATTAAATAAAGAGAATTAAACTTTTAACTTTAACTTATAACTATTTATTAAAATAATTACTTATAAACTTAAAAAATATATTACTTTTATTATAAAACCTCTAATTATTAATATTAATATTAATATAATTCTTAAAGAAGTAACTAATAGCCTTATATCTTTAGGCTAATTAATAATAACTTATAAGACTATAATAAGGTTTAGTAGATATATATAAAAAAAGAAGAAAATATATAGTAAATACTTCTTTATTAGAATAATTAACTTCTCTAATAGCTATTAGGCAAGCTTTATTTAGGACTATATTTTAAGAGTTCTTATAGTCTTTAATATTAAAAATAGAAACTAAAGCTATAAGAACTGCTCTAAAAAGATTAATATAGCTTAATAGCACTTTATAGCTAAATATAAATTACTATATATATTTAATTTATATATAATACTAATTAATAAGTAGCTATAATAGTAGAAATATAATTATTTAGCTCTTTTATCTTTATAAATTAATATAAGAAGTATAGTAAGCTATATATAAACTTAAATTAAGACTATTATTAAGTCTTAAGTAGTTAACTTTATTAATAAGAATAATAATAAAGCTAATATATTATTAAGAAATCTTAAACTTTAATTTAAAGATTAGAATATAATCCCAGATTCTATTGCAAATATTACTATAAAATAGCACCTTAACTATATCTTTAGATTTCTAATAATAATAGTCTTAAATAAGTTAGATATTATAAGCTATAGCTATATTAATAGAATAATTAAATCTTAGTAATAAAGAAGAATAAAATTAAAATTAAGTATTTCCTAAACCTACTAATATTAAATAAGTAATTTAGCTTTTATAGAAATATATTTTAAATATAGTTTAAGACTTTTAAAATAGAGTATATCTTAGAGTTTAAAGCCTTAATAAGGCTATTAATAGAGCTAGCTGCAGAAAGAGCTAGCTATATTATAAAGAAAGTATTTAATTACTTATTATTTTAAGATATTACTTTATTTATAAGAGTTCTCTTAGCTTAGTAGAATTATAATTACTTTATTATTATACTTTTTATTAAAACTAATATTATAGACTTATATTTTAATAGCTTTAATACTATAAAACTATTTTTATAAGAATTCTATTACTTATTTTTTAAATTCTAAGATATTATTATAAGTAATATAAACTATTTAATTTAGACTTTTTAAATTAAGTAATATATAAATAAAGCTCTTTATTTATTAAATTAGAGATCTCTTTTTATTATAACTAGTAAGATTATAATACTTATAATCTTAGAATACTCTTATAGCTCTTATTATACTTAGAATAGTAGGACTTTAATACTCTATTATTATAAGATATCTTAAGAGCCTTTAATTAATCTATAGTTTCTTAGACACTGCCTAATAAAAAGATTCTTCTAATATTAAGTTAATTTATAGTTCTTTTTATATTATTTATTAGCTTTAAGAAGGTAACTTCTTTTTATATATATTCTTAATATATATAATAAGATATAGCTCTCTTAACTCTTAGTATTAGACTAAATATAGCTTTATTACTCTTTTTATCTTTTAATTTAAATATTATTTTAATTATTTTAATACTACTAAGAATTAAAGAGAAAATATAATATAAAAAGAATACTAAGTTTAATACTTAGTTTTAAAATAAACTAACTATTTAATTACTATTAATTCTCTTATTAAACTTTACTTTAAGGCCTTTCTTATAAAAATAACTTAAGATTAAAAGAGATAATAATATAAATATAAAGAACTGCTTTATAAGATAATATAGCTTATATTATTTTATTTAAAGTGCTAGTAAGAAAGTAATAATTATAAATACTACTTAGTTATTATAACTTTTAAAGATAAAAAGATAAAGAATAATAATAATAAGAGATATTAAAAGCTAAACTAAACTTATATAAGCTATTTTTATATTAAATAGGCTTATTTTAATAAGATAATAAAATATATTATTAGCTAAAGTCTTTAGACTATTTAAATATATAAAGATTATAATAAAGATATAAGAGAAATAAGCTAAAAATAGAGATAAAAAATATAAATAAATAAGAAGATTAATAGCTAGAGATTTAAAAATTAAGCTTAAGTAATTATAATAAAATCTAATAATTACTTAAGTTATTAGAGGTTAATTATTAGTTCTATCTCTTTAAGAGTTAAAAGAATTAAACTATAAAAGAAGAATTATATTAAGAATTAAAAGTGCTCTCTTTTTCTTATATTATTTTTTATATTTTTTATAGACTTATATAGGTTAAGTACTTAAAGAAACTACTAGGTCTAGTTAGATTAAAAAGATTATTATTTTTTAGTATTAAAGATAAAGAATTATTTAATTTATTAGCAGCCTTTTTATTATATTAATTTTTCTCTGCCTTTTTATTTATTTAATTAACCTCTAACCTTCTTAAATTATTAGATCTAATATAATCCAAGCCTTCTTAAAAAGATAATCTCTTTAGATAAATTCTATTATATCTGACCTAAAGTTAGTATATAGTTTATTCCCTCTACTAACTATAACTTCTTAAATTCCCTAAGTTTTATAAGTATATTATATATTTCTTTACCTATTTAGTCTACTAGCTTCTGCTATCTTATCTTTTATTCTAATACTAATCTTATTACTTTTAAGTTTCTTACTATTTTATATATTAAATATCCGCTAGCTCTTTGCCTATTAATAACCTAGCTAATACTTATTATATTATAGTCTGGCGCTATATAGTCTCTTTATTAATATTTACTTTATTAGTATTTAATCTTTCTTTACTATTCTAAATATTTTAATATTATATAGCTAGACAGCTAATTTATAATCTTTCTTACTATTTTTCTTATTTCTTTTTTTCCTACTATAAACCCTAGAGATACTTCTTTAGAGCTCTTTAATAAAGATAGTATAAAATCTTTAGATCTATAGATATTATTACTAGTTTATTAAAGATAAGGCAGAGAGGGGAGTTACTATATATATATCTTATAATTACTACTCTCTTATAGTTAATAATCTCAGTATTATATAAGAATAAATAATTACTATATACTTAATAAAGCACTGCCTCTTATTATTCTCTAATAGAATTTATAAATATATAGCTTAAGCGCTTCTTATCTCTTAGGTACTATTCTTCTTATTAACTCTAATACCTCCCTATTAGCTTCTTATATATTACTCTTTACTTATATATATTCTAATCTCTTTATAAATATTAGTTCTACTTCTTACTTACCTATAGCTTATCTTATACTAAGATATTAAAAATTAAAATTTTATACTTAGGCTTCTTGCAAATTCTCACTCTCTTTTACTATTACTCTCCTATTAAAATATCTTTTATTCTCTTAATGCAAACTATTATATAATTTTACTAAATACTAGTATATTTTTATCTTAGTAAATACAGTCATTCTATACTTTTTTAGTATTCTTTAGATCTCTTTATACTTATAATAACTATATTTTCTAGCTTTATACTTAATAAAGTTATAGTATTAACTTAGAAGTCTATACTTTATACTCTGCTTAATCCGGATTAAGTAGGAAACTTATATCTTTATTTATAGATACCTATAAGGCTTATTTACTAGTACTTACTTATATAGTTATTAACTCTAAGTGCAAACTGTCTTTATATTAAAATAAGATAAAGAAGCTTTACTAGCTTATTTATAGTATATTAGTTTCCTATTTATTAGCTTCTTATCTTAAAAAGAGCGCTATTATTATCTAATATACTAAAGAGCATTCTATATAGAAGTTAGCACGCCTAATATATATAGATTTAAACTAGTTATACTTTATTTATAAGCTACTTAATAGCTATAACTATCTTTATATAGGTTAGAGAAATATTACTAATATATTAATAGGTTAGCTTAGTATAATAAAGAGAAGCTAAGAAGTTTAAATATATAACTAAAATAACTAGAATTACTATTTATAACCTATATACTAATATAAGTTTATAATATTAAGAAAGGACTTATATAATATATTATATAATTTGCTGCAATTGCTATATTAGTATATATAAGTTAATTTTAATTTATATTAGTATATTAAACAGTTTATTTTATAATAAGCACTTAATATAAAAAAAGACCTCTTAATAGAGTTTTATTATATAGGGTAGTTATTATAGTTATTAAGTATACTAAGAAGTCTTTCTATTTATTATTTAAGACTTTTATAAGAATAATAGTTTTAGTTAACTTTATAATAAGACTGTTTTTATTTTTAGTATTATTCTATAAGCTAAAGATTTTCTATATTATTATTAAAAGTAACTTTTTATAAGTCTTTTAAGCACTTAGGTATAGTAAAGCTTAGTTTAAGTACTAATAATACTTATTATAGTATTTTCACTAGAAATAATAAGTTTATAATAAGTTTCTATAAACTTTAAATACTTAATATAATTTATAGTAATACTAAGAAAGAAGAGAATTTAGCTATAATAATATAAGTAAACTCTATATTAGAATATATATATAGTAATTAAATAGACACTTTATATACCTAATACTTTATATATATAATACTTTATATACTTAACACTTTATATACTTAATACTTTATATACTTAACACTTTATATAGTTTACACTTTATATAATTTACACTTTATACTTTTATACTTTATATACTTAATACTTTATATATATAAAGCTACTCTATAGTCTATATTAATAGAGAGATAGAAATTAGAAGAAGTAAGCTATATCTGCTAAGAAGCTTTTAAACTAATTATTAATATAAATCTTTTATTATTTGAATTTTCCTGCAGATTAATATTTTTAAGTAGCTTAGGCTAATTCCTATTAACTAATAATTAAACAGGTTATTATTATTTTATAGTAAGACTACTATAGCAGAAAGGCTCTAAGAGGATTATTATAATTCTATAGCATAGACTAGACTAAAAGTAGTATATATATTTAGAATAGCAAAGCGCAGAAATAAATAGAAAGTAAACTTAATAGCAGAGGTTAAAGTACTAGTATAAACCGCTAATATTAGTATTATTAAAAGATTACTACTATATATATATATAAGTATAATTAATAAATAAGTATTTCTATAAATATAAAGAGTAGCAAGTATTACTTAGCTAATTTAAAGTACCTACTAGTAAGTATAGAGCTATTTAGTTATTAAAAGGTAATTATAATTAAAGTATAGAGAGCATATAAGAAAAAGAGAAATGCTAATAAAAATAGAGTAAGTATCTTATAGCCCTAATATATTATTAGGAGAGCGGCTTAGCATAGTTCGCCCTATTATATAAAGATAATAAATATAATAATAATAAGATTCCAGCTGCAGAGTTTATAAGATCCCGCTCTTATTCTTAAAGATAATATATATCTATATATCTATCTCTTAATTAACTCTAATTAAAGATATTATAAAGCTTAGCTACTAGTAGCAGTATATACTTTAGTATATGCATATAGTAATACTATAGTTATAGTATAATTATATAAAGCAAGGGGTTTGCCTCTGTCTTTTACTTTATAATATCTAGAATAAGAGCTAACTATACTTTACTATCTATAGATAAAATAATATAATAAGATAACTATTATTAAATACAAGCCCCTCGCTAAGTGGCATAACCTAAAAAGCATATAAATAATCACAGATTTAATACTTAGTATTAATAGCCTTTATAATGCTTATATAATAGGTCTTAAACCTTTATATATAAAAATATATTCTAATTAAATTTCCCTATTAACAGGTAGTTATAATATAACTTTAATACTGCTCTAATTATATATTTCCTATAAATAAGAGTTATACTATTTATATAGATAGAAATATCTATTTGCATAGGAGACTTATAAAGGCTGCCTAATTAGATACTATAGACTTCTAATAGCTATATCTCTATAGCTCCTTAGCTGCATCTCACAGCTTCTTAGCCACTTAGCCTAAGCGCATTAAGCTCTTATAATAGCTCTTAGAATTACTCTTATAGCTAGAAAAATAGTCTAAGAATTACTATTAAATATAGTTATAATATATATAACTTGAGCGCATTTAATAGTAGTTTAATTTAAGTAAAGAAGGCTTTATATTAGCTATTTTTAGAGAGGGACCTTTGCTTATAGCATAGGATATATTTCTATGCAGATAGAGATATTAACTTGTGCGAATAGTAAGACTTATAAATAAACTGTGGAAACCTTATATCAGGACCTTACCTAACTAGTCTTTATCTAACACTTAGAATTTGACTAGGCAGCGAGTGAAAAAGAGCAAAATAGTATATTAGATAGAAAAGGGGGGTTTAGGAGACCTCTTTAGGGCCCTTTATTATGTTATTATACAGGGCTGCCGCTGCTAACAGCTGGGACAGGGACAGGGATAGTATACTTGTTATTAGAGGGGTTTGAGAGGTTGATATTCTATTTGTAAACTGGAGCTATAAATACTATAGAAGAAGGAAATTCGAGGTACCAGGAGAGTGTGTTCAGGCAGCAGCTATGCAGAGCTAGACTATAGTTAAGGGTGCGGACTTCTATATTATTAAAGTCAACAATGCATCGCTAGGGTGTTATTAGATATCTAGGGGGCTGTTCTAATATGCGAGTAGAGCTATAAAAGCTGCAGCAGAGAAAGGTTTGTTGCCTCAGAAGGCCGTATTCAAAGCCGCAGCCGCGCGCAAGTGGGACTATGGCTAAGGGTGCCGTCTTTAAAGCTATTAAAATCATTCATTATCACGAGGCCGCTTTCAAGTCTCTCCGGGGCGCCGTAACTACAGCAGCTAGAGCTGATAGAGGTTCGGTCTGGGGAGATTGTGTTAGGGCCGCAGATGCGTATAATCAGGACTATTGTGGCACAAAACCGAGCTTGTGGGCAGTATACTTATTGTTATTGAGCTAGAATGAACGGCATTAGCATAGCGCAAGGACGAGATACCGGGGGAACTTAGTGCTAATCCTCTGGCGATAAGTCGGCAAAAGCTTATTAACAGTTATGTCAGAATTAATATTAGATTATTATAAGTATTTTCATCAGAGACATTGGAATTTATAAGAGAATAGGGGGGTTAGCTCTGCGTTTAATATAACCTAATTGCAACTCACGCTTTGTAATTTAGAAGTAATATAACCTGTGATAATAATACCACGATCTGATAGCTCGTGTCTCAGCTACGTATCTTATATATTAACGACTCTCTCCTTGGCTTCTTCCTGCTATATATTAAAAATATGCATCATGTTTATCACACTTGCACCTCACTTAGGGCTCTGAATAAGAGCTTACTAGGTTCGTTAAGCCGAGTGCATTCAAGGACTTATTCGACTTTATGTTGCTATTTAAATCTATGCATAGTTGCTAGCTCTTACCTCTATTGGAGTAATATCAATAGGGTATAATACTAGAACTATTTAAAGGGGTCGACAGCTTTAGCAGAGTTCTCGCAGGTCAGCAGCCATCGATGTTAGCTAGAGCAACAGCGACCTTCATACGGACCGTTCGTCTATAAACGCCCAACTTAAGACGTCGGGCAAGTTCTCGCCTATCTTTAAACATCCCGCCTCGTGGACATGCGAGCATAACGAGACGCAGAAGGACGCCGGCAGCCTCGACACCAGCCCAATTATACGGTAACATTTTGCCAAAGGAGTTAATAACCGCCCAGTAATATTTATGAAACTCATCTGAGTTTAGGGCTTTGGGCGCTCGCTAAATTGCTTTCCAATTAGTTCCAAGTCATCCTCGGTCAAACGCGCCTCCTCTTATTCGCGCATTGCGCATTATAGCCTTATAGGATGCGCAGTGGCCACGTGCTGCAGGCTTTATAGTAGTGATTACTTTGTCGAAATCTGAAGGAACTGTGCCGAGAAGTCTGCATAGGTCTCTAGAACCAGACGCAAGTCGTGTATACACAAATCTGGAAGGAGATGGCTGCCGAAGAAAAAGCGCCTCATCGCGTTGGGCCCGTCGGCGGTGGCAGCAGCGGCGAGAACCATACCAGTCTCTCAGTGGCCAGCAGCAGTCGAGGTATCAGCAGCAGCGGCAGCGCTCGTGACAGAATGTAGGCCTGCCGCCAGCATCAAGATCAGCCAGATACGGAAGCACGAAGAATGGCACTCTCATTAGATGAAGTCGTCCATTTTAGTTAACTGCGACGCCGGGTGGAGCACACCTTGAGGCGCACGGCTGAATAGACAGAGCGACTTAGTGCAGCAAATTTTAAAGGAACAAAAGAAACGACAACAGCTTTTATAATAACACCTTTTTATCAACCGTTCTCCTGACTTTATAGCGTAGCAGTGCTGGAAGTGTAACGCTGAATTCTTCAAAAGAAGTTAATATATTCTAGCACTATTATAAACAATCAAATTCTATTAAGTCTCACGTACAGCAACTGTCTAGGGCTTCCCATTACTGCCCGTCGAGAACTGCTAATTAGCATGACATTTGCTTCACTAAATGAAATTTCTTAATTTAACTTATAAGCAGTAATATTTAATAGCAGCTATAAGTATTATCATAGTTCGCAGCGAACGAATATGCCAAGTTTATTTGCACTATTAGCTTCCTTCAAAATCTCTCGTTTTCACAAG
This sequence comes from Stylonectria norvegica, assembly GCA_014621405.1. Taxonomy (NCBI): domain Eukaryota; kingdom Fungi; phylum Ascomycota; class Sordariomycetes; order Hypocreales; family Nectriaceae; genus Stylonectria; species Stylonectria norvegica. The sequence goes on along the minus strand of JAANBC010000075.1, from coordinate 35,223 downwards.
CTAAGCTCTGGTGAGGACAAGGAAGGGGCAAGTGGCTCATACCTTTAAATCGATTCTTCAGCTTTTAATAGCCCAAGACTTCAAAGAGGGCCTTTTCTTAGTTAAATAAACAAGCTTATAATAAAGATAGTAAATAGAATTAGTAATAATAATAACCCTTATTAGACTTTATATTAATATTACACAATACTTAGATGGGCCCGCTGCCCCCTTCCACAGGCGTTTGTGAGCGAATTAGCAACTAGTCAGAACATAACTAAAAGGGAAACATACCTTAATAGATACCTTCTTATCCTTCAGTTCATTCAGTATACTTTTATTAGGGACCTTGGACTTAGACGTTAGAGGCTTGCCGTTCTTCAGAGGTTTTCTTTGCCATTATGGTAGAAAAGGCGAATAAGGCCCGACAGCCAAAGCTGAGGAGGCAGGAGTGTTGATTCCGCCGGCCCCCCTGCGTCGTCGACCACATTAATATGGCTGGCAATGCCAGACACAAGGAGGAATAACAGATTGAGAGGTGGTGGGCATTATCAAGGAACTGCTCGAGACAAAAATCCGGCCAGCGATCCAGGAAGATGGCAGAGATACTAAGTTCAGGGGATTCAATGACAAAGGAATGGTACATTTAAAAATACAAGGCGCCAAATGTTCTCTTAAATCTTATTACTATATATATATGAGGGCATCTATCTCTCCACTGGATGGAGTCGTTAGGTGTAATAGTCAAGATGGAGGAGGGACTCGAGAGAGGCCATCAGCACGAGCAACAATGATTAATAGAGTTAATCCACGGAGACACGGACGGAGACATTAGGAGCATAATATCTAATAAGATAGATCTCAGTTGACATACAAACCTTAGTAACCCCTTGGCCGCTCACGGGTTGGCCATGCGGCTGCCCTCAGGAGGATCACATCTATATAGACTCCACATGAACTATACAGCTGTACTCGTACAGAGCCCCCCCAAAGCTTCCCTTCCATTGATTTGCGAGGTGCATTTGTTACACTTGCAAAACTGCTTCCAACCCAATCATCTCAAACCTTAAGCAGCCTTACTCACAAAGAGACGGTTTGCAGAAGCCTACAAAGGCCGGCAGTTATCAAAGAGAAGGGCGGAAATGCTAAAACAGCTAGTGATTATGAATTAGGAAGAAATGAGACTCACGCGCTGATGGTTGTCTTTCCTAGACCCATACTTAAACTCAAATTGCAGAGTCCGAACATACCAGCTAGATGGCATTTCCCCGGTCAGATACATCAGATACAGGGCCGGATACTGTGGGGAATAATAAAGTATACTTGAGATCTTAAGGCTTTATTGTTCGCTTTAATGAGCCTTAAGGGGGAGAGAAGATTGGTATTAACTCATTACGTACAACCCTTAAGGTATGAGAGGTACAAAAGCCCCGAATGCCGATTGGCCAGGGTTCCGCTCCACCGGTTGTCATCCTACAAGCCTTGACTGCGACCAGCATATCAAAGCCCACAAAGCTCCCGTTTTATTTCACTTATAGACAATGCATGAGCTGGTTCTGCGGAAGTTTTGGGTTAGAAATCCTCGTATTACAAGTAGATGCCGAGCAAGCATCATTATCCATATCGATCCGGCACGCTGGGATTTCAATGTGATCATCTCCTTGTAAGATGAACGTTCAAGATATGGTTGTGGCTGTGCTGGATTATAAGAACGACAGGATTATCGAAGGAACCGAAACTCAGGTGCCCTGCCATCGTCAGCTGCTCCGCCCCCGGCAAGAGTCTAGCGAGCTAGGATAACCAGCCGAGTAGACCGAGGAGATGTGACTGTCGCGGACGGTGGTGCTGGCGTTGCAGCGAGACTTTAGTGAGCTGTACGAATACGTCGTGGACCGGGACATTATGTCAGACATGTCAGAGGCGTAGTCGGGCTGGCAGTGGATAATGGCGGCGGCGCAGAGCGATAACCGGGCCTTTAAGGCGGACACGGCCGATGTGCCCATGACGGACATGCTCATCGAGTTCGACAACAAGATGTGCCTCCCGCTCTGATAATGAAAAAAGTATCTGTAACCTGAGTCTATATACGGCCGCCCGCGCCGAGTCTGTCGAATCCCAAGACACCATGGCACACGCCAGCCCCGACAAAACTAGCAAGCCCGCGGCCACGACGGGCAAGAAGAACGATGAGCTCGCGCTCGAGCGACTAGCCGAGGAGTTGTTCGTGCTGCATATGAAGTACAGCGGCAACTATATCACTGAGAATCCTATCACAGGCCGCTCAGGCGAGTTCCACCTGTCGTCGACCGGCCACAAGGTCATCGCCGAGCCGCCGCCGCCGCTGGCCAAGCAGCCACCGGGCATTAGCAATCAGAAACTGCACGAGCTTCTCTGTTTCTTCCTTAGGTGCGTCTGTTTAAACGACGACGTTTTGCAGTCTCCGACAACCCTCTACTACCCGAAACATTTGTGCCGACTTCCTTATCCACTCAATTTATAACCTGATCACGACGAGTCAGGGGAAGTTGACAGCGTTATACCCGGCACTGCTCGCAATGATCAACAACATTGCGCGCCCTATCTCGAAGGCTTAAACAGATCTAGCAGTCTAAAGCTCATGCAACTGTTTTGATCTATGTCTTCACCTTCTTTCTGCTTGCTGACGAATTATACTACGATTTTCTACAATCTCTGCCGACGCCAGCACCACTCATAAAGGCGCTTTATAGTCGCATTTCGGACTGCTTTTATTTTATTATTCACCCTGTAAATTATTAGACTTTATTAATAGTAGGGTCCTGGCCATTAGGTGCCGCTGCGAGGCGGGCCCCGCCTTCGTCATGGTGTCCACGCTGACGGAACTTGATGTCTTCCATTGAGTTGAGTAAATGTTCCCGTAATTTTACAATCGTTCAAGCAAGCACAGTAAAGAACATAGTGATGAAGTAGAACAAGATATTAGAGATAAGAAGCTCGGGGGGACTTCCTGGCTCTAGCATCAGCTAATATATTTAAAGAAAGGGGTTCTAAGGTCATATTATTCTTCCGGTTCCCGCTTAATTCTGCGTCTTTATCAAACATATCTCCGAGCCTATCGCACCCGATTTGTCTTAATCTTGTTCAGATTCTCAACCTGTTGAGGGAGTCCAAGATTAAATATTATCCAAACCATTAGCACTCTAGGCTCTCTAAAGATACATTATCTTCATTCGGGCGTGCTCTTTACTTTAGTGCGTGATAAGTATGCTTAAGTGCGATAATAAACGAGACCTTGACCTGCTAACTAGCCTATCTCCGCGCCTGGGCCCGCCAAGCCAACCCCCATCGATCAAGCCTCCTCTGTGCCGAAGACCCTCCTTCTGCCACCCCTCCATCTCGCGGCCCACACGGGCTTTAATCGCCAGAACCTCTGGAGACAGATGTGTTCTGGTCGGACCTTAAAGGCTTCTGGAGACAGTTGTCGCGGACTGTCTTAGCGCATTATCCTGCAGAACACAGACGCGTGAAGTGTCGAGACATTTCAGCTCAACCCACGCTCATCACACAAGATTTAAAGCTAGGACTCACATTTCAATCGAGATATAGCGCAGTATCTTAAGGGTTTTTCTGTGTTTTATCTGCAGTCTTGTGCTTTGCAGTTCTTATGTCACGCCACTTATTAGATTGTACTTGAAGACCTAGTAAAAGTACCAGTTGTGCTACTTTATAAAAGCGCCGACTAAAATACAAGTAGCAACTCAACACCCCAGGGGTATCTAAGGGCTCAAACCCCCCTCCAGGCGTGTTCCGAGAAGTGTTCAACTTTATATGGCAACCTGTATGACCACATTTGCGATAGCAAGCGATCGCGCGTAGCAAGAATAATTCCGTAGGTCTTCACTAATTTGACCTAACAGTAGGTAGATAAGACCTTCGTCACACGTACTGGTCATCGATGCATATATGATTCATCGAATCAAGCCCATACTTTTGCTCGATGGCGGGAGAAGAGTTGACTGTTGTCCGGTTAGTCTATAGTCCCCATATGGTGCTAGTATAATGCCTGAGATGGGTCATGGTATATTTACATTCGTCGAAATTACCATTCATGCCGACCATCTTTGAGCTACTTTCACGGGAGCTGGAAGGGGTATGCGGAATGTACGTTCATGATACCCTCTATTTACAAGCACGGATATGGACCTGGTATATTTGACCTTATCTCCAAGTAGCATCGATTGTTCCTGCAAAGGGGGGTAGGTCCCTACCCTGAACTTGCTTTAATGGACATAAGCGGAGCCATCCTTTATAGGGGGTCGAAGATGCTTGTTTTCACCGACAAGTCATAAATATTACTTAGGTAGTCGTGAAAATTTGAACAGTCGAAGGGTAAGAGCTGCATTAGCTCCATCTTTGAAGTGTACTCCTAGTACCAAAGCACACAATTTGGCACTTAGTGCCACTTACCATTGTCTTAGTATCACTACCCATAGGAAGCGGGAGCTACACGCAACGATAGCGGATCTCATGACGCTTCTCTGTCTGATAGAAGAGTCCGCTGTCTGTTGTTACCTCCGTGGGTTGTTGTTACCACGTCACCCCCATTATTCGATGCGAAGGTCTGGAGCGTGATCAGGTTAACAAAATAGCATTTTTATACGACAGGGAAACCGTAAGATCCAGGCTGACGGACCTTAGATACAGAATGCTCTTGTTAATAGTCAAGGGCTTCGAGAACGCGGGGGGGAAGTCTACGCAGTTGCCCAGTGAATGCGCAGTGCAGTCGATAAGCAACTACGTTGCCGTGTCTTTGTGGCGAGCAGCACCAGCTGCCGCTTTTCGTGATGCCATCAACTGACCACGATGCTTTAGTAGTTGGATACAATCTGTAGACAGAACACCAATATATCGCCACGAGACTCGGCCTCCGCAGAGAAGTCACTTATAATTTTCAAAAGCTAGCCAAGATACGACAAGTGCTCGAGCCATACTACCTGTCACAGAAACAACATGTATCCGTAACGAAACATGCTCTAGCTTCTATATCTACGAGAGACTTGCGACATTAAACTCTGCTAGTGGCGCAGGGTCGAGACGACAAAACCCCATTTCATCTGTGGCTATGCGGGAATAAGCGGTCCCATGCTAGCAACAAAAGAAACCTTGCAAAGACGTTTTCTAGGTAAAAAGGACCTTCGCTGGCCCTTAGGGACTGGTAGGTGTTGGTGACTTTGTGTTGCGATGCCGCGTTGGAAATGTCTCTCGTCATGCGCCGAGGAGCTTAGTCCGTTTTTTCCTAATAGAGCGGTCTTTGAGAGGAATCTATAACGCTGTTTGAAGACATGCACCCCAAAGACTAGTACTACAGATCTCAATCAAGTTCACCGACGTCTGATCCACGAAGCTATACGGGAGGAGGTTGCAGGTCTATATAGGTAAAGTGACGGTGATTATCTGTTAAGCTGGTCATGCGGTACTGTTCGTTGGCGCCTAGGCTACGTCTCATTGAAACACAGCTGAGCTTAGCGCTGAGACGCATTCGTGCGCTTGCTGCTAGGTATCATTACAAACGCTCATTCACTAGCCGGCCTTGTGAGTGCACTTTTGGCAATTGACTAATCTAGGCTTTTCTAGGTCACCTGGCTACGCAAAGTTGACATTAGCTAGACTCGTCAATCGTTAACGGTCGACTTCAAGAGCTTGAAAGGCATCATACGCAAGATTTGTCTAGTAGCTCGAGTTTATTGCGAAGTGGCTTCCGGGGCTCCATGTTATTCAACTTCGCTACTTTGACCTTGTCAGGTGATTCTGTATGCTCGGGGTTGATCGGCTTCGAAGACAAGCTGTTGTTCTATCCCGGACTTTACTAGGCAAGACGCTGATCCATTTTGCATGAATGGTATACAAAATCTATCGATGCAGTCTGAGGCTGCCAGTAACTAGGTTGTGATGCTGAAATTGGGTTCCCGGAACCTGAACGCAACCCAGTTAGCCTAAATTGGCCCTAGGTCGTGTAGTAGATCCAATCTTCATCATATTTGAGTATTAGACCACATTGACACGCGTCATTTGTGTCAGCGATATGTTAGATATGATGTTGTTAACCTTTCACCCTATCAATTATGCACAATTCAGAGCAATAACTATGAAAATCCCTTAGCCCGTCCTTTAGTCCTGCGCAGTGCACACAAGAGCACCAATCTATAAAGCCTCGCGAAATCACGCCTCACTGTCATCACATGGGATACTGCAATGGTAAATTGTTATAGATTGCCTGACCTTCTTAGCTTCCTGTTTCATATGTTCGGCAGTGTAAGATACTTTGAACCAAGTGTCTATGTTTTATAACACTTCAGCGTACGCGAAACCGTCGTGATGCGTGGTAGTATTACAGTGCTATGTCCTCGAACTCCCCATAAAACAGCAAACATCGCTTCAGTGTTAATCCAGCCGTAGGTTGATTTCTGTGATATTACTCTGGTTTAGGATACGGGATTGCTTGTCCCGTTAAGCCTTGGCACTTGCCACTAGGATACCACTGCCTCTCAAGTTTTCTCTAAGGCTGCCAACCCTTTATAAGCATCGTGCAGCTCTTGCTGGACTTTTGTGATATATTTCTTATAGTGACTTGCCGCTTCGCTAGTCTTAGCCGAGTGTTATACTCCATGCTTATATATAACGACGGTTTCTTTACGCTATGCTCTATTTCACGGACATGCTTATCAGACCCACGCAAAGACTGTCCAGGAGAACCACCAGGGACAAGACGCAATTAACGCAACACACTCCACTGACCTAAGATTACTGTTGTAATCAAACCAGTTAACGGGGACCGCACCCAGATCCTAATCATTGGAGCCAAGGCCCTTGGGACTCATAGTAGGCGAAGAGAGGCTAGGGAGTATGAATCGTGTCATAGTCAGCTGATTCAGAACGGGGTTCTGGACTATTAGAGACAAAGGCAAAAGGGGGGTTTCTTATTAGAAGGGGTGGATAAATAAGAAGTCTTACTATTTGCACGAGTTAAAATGTCCATTCGCAGCTGATAATCGACAACGACAGGACATAACGATAATTCTCTAATGATACAAATCGAACGGGGCATCTGGAGTGCTCAAATTTGCAACCGTTGTCGTTGGTTGGTCGTCGATCTGTTTTCCGGGCTGTGCTGGGAGAGACGATATCTTGATTCCTCCCTTTTTGCACTACCGCCCGCCAGCCGGCAAGGTCCCTAGGCTGGAGACTTGGGGAGGCTTTTCCGTGCCCGTCGTCACATAATCTAGATGTTGTTCGAAGCTCCCGGAACTTCTCCACTAACGTATTATACTCCATTACTTTGGATCCGGCCGCGGACCTACTTAGCCGCAAAGGCAGTGTCCTAACCTCAAGCCTCAAGCGAGATCATACCCATTGTTAGTCGCAGCCTTTCACGCTCTACTGGCTGTGTGTCATGTGCTCGCTGGCTGCAGCTATGCAGGGCATGGACGAAACGGTCAATAATGGTGCACAGACGCGTAGTATTATCCCACTCAGCAAGGCCCGACGCCTCCGCGGCCATGCTGCGATTGCGCCGTTCAGCCAGGGTCGTCGCTGTATATCTCCCGAAAGCTAATTGACAACACGTGCAACCGCGTCGCCGCCTGCGCTGCTCGCGTGGCGGTATCCCGTCGCCGCGGTCGCTGCATCTGCCGTCTGCCACTGCAGCTCCGATCTTTGAGGGTCAGTCTTTATTTTCACCTCGGTTGACGACAATCCATCGTTGCTCGGAGACGGTTGTCGTGATGTGGCGTAAAGGTGAAGAATTGATGCCGAGCTGTTCCGACGCTGGTGGTGGGCTTCCTCCTCGGCCTTGCGAATGGTGCCGCTGACGCAAGGCTGCGATCAAGTTAAATCAAGCAGGCTGCTTCGAATGCTTGACTTGCGGCCTAGCCGACTTGTATTTAAAGTGTGTGACTTGATTTGACTTGAACTATTTGATCCACAATAGGAACCTTATTACTAATTTTATATAGTTATAATCTGTAACTTAATTATCCTATTCTTCTTTTAAAAGTCTGCTTTTACTGTGACATAGCTTATTATGTGATATATTATATGATATATTATATAATATATTATGTGATATATTATATAGCTTTAATAAGTAGGGCAAAGGATATTCCTAGTATAAAGGAGCTATAATACTAAAAGATATTATAAGATACTAACTATAGGGTATAAATTCCTCAAAAAATCCTCCCTTTTACTTAAAAGACTTATAAGGCTTGAGGCTCTTAATTTAACTTGCTTAACTTGTGATATTCTCAATTTGACTTGACTTGACTTGACTTGACTTGAAGAGACTTGATTTAATCGCAGCCTTGCGCTGACGCGAACGACACGGAAGATGCACGGCCTCCCGTGTCAATGAGAGAAGACTTCTCTTTCGTCACCGACACCTGCGAATGCGTGCGGCCTCGTCAAACAAGGGAATATGCGCTTCATCGATCTGTCGCGCAACCATGCTTTGTTCCAGTCAACGCCTAGTGCAGTGGGTCTTTTTCGAAGGTATATTGCGCATAGGCGTCATCACGGGCAAGAGTGGTAAAACGTACTGGTTGACCCTTGATAATCTTGGCGGATATCGAAAAAGAAACAGAAACCGCAGATTGACGCCGACGGTTATGCAGAAGCACAAGTTGGAAACACCTTGTTGTTTGGGCCGTTGGGCGTCAGCCCTCGCTTTTTACATATTTAAAGTTTAAACTATCCGCGAATGTGGTCCGTTGTTCTGCTACTTTTGAGCAAACCTACTTGTATCTAGATATCTATCTATATTTTTGGACTGTTTCCGGCTAATAAGCAGTTTTAATCGCCGCTAGTGACCAGTAGAGGATGAGCGGGTGCTCAAATCTCTCATTTTCCTCTTATAATTATCCCTGGAGGTGTGGTGAGCTGATGATGGACGACTCGAGGACTAAGAAAACGGAGAGCGGGTTCCAGAAAGGCGATGAACCTGCATGGCACACCAACTGGATATATGGTCCACGAAGACGAAAGGCGGTCGCCGCCGCCTTCTCCGCGTCCACGATAACCACCGCGCAGCCATGCCAGCATGCGCTGCCACAAGTCCAGAGCCGTTCTGCAGTGCAGTATCACGACTATCAGCCGTTATCATGATATAAATGTACCGCGGTATCACTCTTGAGAAGGACAACACCAGATCAGAAGAAGCGATGAAGATGGGAGATCTTTCAGCTTATCTTTTAATAAGTCCTTAATTCTTATTTATCGTGTTGTTGAGTTTGGAGTTTGAGTTGGTGTTTATGTTTATAATAAGTTTGGTGAAACTGTGGCACCATTTGCAAGTTCTGCAACACCCTCCAGATCGCCGCGGCTGCGTTTTTCATGATCGTCACTGTCTGCTGTGCTATTTGTTACTGTATGAACTGTCTGAGTTTGAAGTTTGGATTCTAGAAATCATATCAGCTCTGTTCTATAGCGACTAGATAGGAATCGCACGTTCTCGCCCAGTCGAGAAGAGTTCATCCATGTAGACCGCCACGATCCGTCCGCGCCGGATCTTTGTTCACGTTGATAATGAAGCAATGCAGGAGTCCACGAGGCTGACGACGTGAGTTTTACTACGACGAACTTATCAAGGCGATGGATGGAAGCCCAGACATTAAATGGGTTCCGAAAGCTAGATTCCGTCATGTGCCGCCACGCCGCCACGCCACGGTCACGAGGATAGGGCGAAGGTCCCAAAAGACAAGTCGGGTCTTGCGCTTTTGTGACGGAACTCGTGGTCAAGACCCCAAGCGACGGCGACGCCCCCCAATTGGGGCCTGATTAATGACCTGTATGCCTTCGTTCTGCATTTAAGGCGGCCTAGTGGCAGTACGAAGATCCCTATATGGACTGGATGCGAGAGTGTTGCCTGTACTCGATGGTTACTTAGTGTTATAACATTTTAAAGTTGTAAGAACAGTTCCTAAATTAAGTTCTTATAATCTACTTATTTTACTCTTTATTAATATTCTATATTTATTATTGCTAAAGGACGCAAAAAGGAACAGGCGTCTAATAACAGATCTTGGCCGCTGGATGGTCTCGGGCTCGGTGGCCTTGTCTTTCTTTGTTGTAGATAACCGGTTCTCGGTAGGCGAAATAGCAAGATGCACAAGCACGGGAAAAATATGAAAGGGCTGTAGTTTGACGCAATTATCACTTGATGCTCGCTGTAACCAGCTTGACAGCAAACAGTTATTTCTCTGTTTACAAGCCATGGCCTTAATGACTCTAAAGTCTTCGGTAGCCTTGTATAGTCGGGCAGGTGATTTGGTGATGAAGAAATTGGATAAATATACCACGGCGGGGTCTACTGGCCATTGGACGATAGTGATTGCGGGAATTCTCGAGATTCCAACACCACTCCTCTCAAGGCAAGCTCATTGCGGCCCACGGTGAAGAATCTGCTGGAGAACTTTGGGGTTCTCGAGCTCCTTCTGGACCCTTCCCGGAACCTTAGCGGCTTGCCATCATGAAGTGGAAATACCGGAATCTACAATGTCGGCTCTTCCTATCATACCGAAGCAGAATTCGGTAAGCGGAAGGAGGGGAAACCGCCCCCGCTGATCAGAGTGTCATCATGGATCGCGTGCGGCGACGGCAATCAAGAGGGCATTTGCGGCCCAGAACACCGGGTTCAGATCCGAGATTGGCGAGGCGGTTGCTAGATTCCCGCCGGAGTCCCGACGTTGCGGATTTGCGTTGGGTTCCGGCATCTTGTTCCGTGGTCGGGACGGGTTCTCACCTCCGATTTTCGCCTTTACTTCGTCGACTGTGAGGCTTGTCAGTCCTTAAATGGCTCTTTTCCTGTCATGCAAATCTCCGTACCCAGTGTCTCTGTTCCCGAGGAGACAACAATAAGCCCCATATGCCGACGTCGTATAGCCAAGCCGTTTGATTTGCGACATGCCCAGCGGCCAGGACGTCCCGTTTCAGGGCAACATGCCAGACTTACCTCGTATGCGTCACATAGAGCCTCAATTCTCTCGGCCACCACGCAACGGGCCCCAGCGGTGTCGCTAAATCTCTGGGCCTTCGAGTTGAGGGCCCAAAGGGTAGGTTTATTGCGTGTTACCGGTCAGGCAATCTGGGATGCGTTGGAGCTATTCGACCGAGCGTGTTTCGGCCAATAACGTTGTGCGCCAGCAGACGGACAAGCAGCGCGAGATCTGGGGCTAAAGAATCAATTAACTCGCTTGCCTCACCTGCTCGCAACGACAGGGGAATCTCACTGCCATCTCATCGCCCTCGTGCCACTCTGCCCTGTACGTATGATATGCCGTCCGGTCTCTAAGTCGCGGCCGGTGTTCGTCGCAGCGGCCTTCGATGACGGAGCAATCGCGGCAGCAGATTGCGCATCGACCAAAAGGTTTCGAGGATGGTGGCCCCGCAGCTGGGCAGGTCGCCGTCTCGCACCGAACAGTACTGCAGCGCGGCGACGACCCTCGAATCATCTAGATCGTTGAACATTATAGAATCGCATCTCGTTCAGGGTCAAGGAAGGCAGCAAGCGCGCAAATTACCCAATCTCGACAGAAACTTTTCAAATGCTAAACAAGTACCAAAGTCAATGGCAAGCTTCGTTCCCATGCGATCCATTGCGTCCATTCTTGCTAGAGAATCCCGACTGTTGCTCGAAGGGCAAGATTTTCGCTTCGCTTGTCGGGCCACTCTGAAGCAGGGCTGCGATCAAGCCAAATCGAGTCGAGGTTCCTGTTGCGTTAGCTTGCGGCAGGATCGGTTTGAACTTGAAGGCTGTGACTTAAATTGGATTGATTGACTTAATTAATATTATAACACAAATTCATATACCTATTTTATACTAATAAAAATCTATTATAGCAGATGTAAAGATATTAAAAATTGAAGGTTTTACTTAAGCAGCAGGAGAAGTGGAGTCTTTTATAGATATAAGGATCTTAATTAGCTAATATAAGTTATATAATTTAGCTTATATAAAAAACAAACTACTAAAAATATAATACTATAGGAAAATACTACAGAGTATATATTATTAGAAAATTAATACTTAACTTAAATTATATACTAAGATTTAAGAACCTCAATTTAATTTAACTAACTTAATAATATCTTTAACTTAAGTTGCAAACCTTGGTTTGACTTGCTTATACTTTGCCTTTATCATAGCCCTACTCTAAAGAAGACTAGGCGGGTGGTGCAATACTGTTTGAGTTTGCGAGTATATATCGGTGGTGATTGGGCGTCTGCCGCAGCAGCTGTTGATACACTTCGGCAACGCCGCCCAGTTGTACTGGAGCCGAAGGATGCTCGACCTTGAACCGAGACGTCTTTTGAGCCCTCTTCACCCGTGGCTTCTCGGCCGCATCAAGCTTTCTTACCATAGTGCGATCCGTTTTCCGCTTGCGATGCTTTGTATCATTACTTGAGTAGCTTTGAACCTGCGAACTCGTCTCCTCAAAATACCATAGTGCTTTTATCGCGAGGAAGCGGAGAGGCTTATTATGATTTATTCTTATTAGAATATAGATTTTTTTCATATTTTAGGAACTTTTAGAAATTATTATTTATATTTAATATTATTAATATATTAATATTTACTATAAATAATAATACTATTCTAAGAATAATAGTTTTTTAATATAGTATTCTTATAAGAGCGTCTCCCTGGTGGCGGTAGGAGGAGCTGGAGTCGGGCGGACGTGCCACAGTTGCTTGGGTACTTCTGTGCCTGACATTGAAGTTAGCGGCCGGTGGAATGCTGTTATGTCGGTGGAAAATAGTCCCTGTCATGAACCATCGAAAGACGATCCGGGGAAAGAAAGCTAAGCGCGTAGTTTCTGAATGGGGAGGATCGTTGCTTTACCGGCAACAGGATGTCAAAGACACTGATGGGCTTGAAAAACTCATCGCGGAAATTGCGCACGAGAACCAAGGAATAGATGGTGTTGTTGCCACAGGCCATGCAACCGCCCAAGCCAGACAAAATTGAGAAGAGGCACAGCAGCCCAACGGAGCCGGATGCACTATCGCAAGCGCGCAAAATATTAATTATTACACACCTCACATACTTATAAGAGAATTATGCATTCAAAGTAAGATAGAATCGCCGAGCTGGTTGTAATAGGCAAACTACTATACTAAGAACTATGCTGTCTCCAAGCATATCTGCTTCTATTATAATATCTATTAAACCTGATTGACTGCTAAATATCTATTATAATATTACTTAATAAGAGTATTGTTAAAGAGAACCTAATAAATTAAAGTATTTAATTTAATAAATATAAATATAATTAATCTTTATTATATTAAATAATAAAATAATTAATAAATATATTATTAAATTATATCTAGCTAGTTAATATAAATAATTTTTATTATTTTTTAAGATAGTATTTCTTTTAGTATTTCTTATTAGCTTTTTTCTTATTTATTTTAGATACTCTAATTTAAGGTTATTTATATTTCTTAAGCTATTAAAATAGTATATATATAAATATATTATATAAAGTAAGAAAATCTCTAAGAATAGCTATTATAAGTATCTAGTAATAATAGGTAGAGATAAGCCTATATAAGAGTAAATCTCTAAGAATAGCTATTAGTCTATTAGGGCTCTTAGTTATAAACTATAGTTCTTAGACCTTAGCTTACTTAAGATTTTAAACTAAGATAATTTATTAGAATATAGCTAGAATATAGCTAAAGATAAATATAGCTTAAATATAGCTAAGGTATAGCTAAAGTATATCTAAAATATATTAATAAGTATTATTAAATTAGGCTTAAAATAGATTAAAAGAAAAATAAATCTTTTATAAATCTTATTAAATCTGCCTTAAATTCTCCTTTTTAAAAATAGTTTTCTTAGATTTTTTAAGTAATATTATACTATTAAAAGATAAAATAGTAATAAATTTAAAATCTAAACTTATATATTATCTCTTTTAATTTAATCTTAGATTAGCACTTAAAATACTAGGCTACTTTTAATTTAATCTTAAATTAGAATATAATAGACTAGCCTAATCTAATTTAATCTTAGATTTATATTAAATACTTTAAATTTTAAAATATTTAATTTATTTTAATTAAATCTATAAAATAACTATAGAGTTTAAAAAAATATTATTAATTAAGTTTCTTTTTCTAGATTATAAAAAAAACTTAAATTTGCCCCACTTTTCCTAAAAGTATAGCTTACTCTTAGTACTATTTAACTATATAATAATAATAATATTAATATAAGTATATAGCTCTTAAGTAGCTTGCTTTTAGTATTAAAAGTATATAAAATTAAAAGTAAGTAACTTAAGATAATAAGATTAAAAAGAGTATATTTTAGCTATATTAAATAGTATTTTTACTAAGTTATAATATTATATATAAACTAGCTTAAATTATAACTTAATACTATTTAAGCTACTAGTAATAATTATACTAGCTATATTATAGAGAGTAACTTATAAGTAATTTACTTAAGTTAGATAGGGCTATTACTTTATAAAGGCTAGCTTATTATAAGCTTAGCTTTAAACCTGCTATTACTATTATATTTAATTAAGATAGTATACTTATTAAAGTAATATATAATAGTTTAAATTATTATTTCTTTAAGAAGTATATTATTATCTAATATTAATAAAAATAGCCTCTTTATTAATAAAGTTCTTATTAATAGTTTAGACCTATTTATTAGTTTACTTAAATAATATTTAATTAAATATTAGCTTTATAAAGGTAATTTTTATATTCTTAAAGGCTATAAGTAACTATATATTTATAAACTCTAAGTAATTAATTATATACTTTTAGATGCCTTATTAAATAGCCTTAAGATACTGCCTTAAGAAAGTATATTATAGTATCTTACTTTAGGCAATATAATCTCTATTATTAGTATATATCTTATAGGCCTTATTATTATTATTTTAAGTATCCTAAGTAGTACTTTCCTATATAGCCTTTATATTAGCTTAAGCTATTTTATATAATAATAAGAAGTATTAGGTAATATTATAATTTTATATATACTTATATATAATTAGTAATATAACTTTATTAAGCTATATCTTAGTAATATAGCTTAAGATACTAATATAAGCTCTAAGATCTACTTACTAACTAAAATCCAAATATTAAAGGCTAAGAAAAAAGATCTAAATATAAATATTAATTAGTCTATTAATTTATATAAAGTAGTAATTTAATATAAGATAAAGAGGCTGCTTTTCTTTTTTACTTATATTAAAATAAGTATTAAGGATACTTAAGTATATATTTTCTATTTAATTAAGTATAATATTAAAAAGTAAGTATTATATAAAGCTAAGTTAAGTTATAATAAGTAATTTAAGAAATATATATATATTATTAATATTAAAAATACTTTAAATACCTAATATAATATCTTTTAACTAAAGGGAGTAATAGTTATAAAAGCAGAGATATAATAGTAAATTACTATTATTAATACTTTTAAAGGTAATTTAATATTATCTTATTATAAGAGTTAAGTTAGACTTTATTTTACTAATACTTAAGAGTTAATTATATAAGCTCTAATTAAGAAGATTATTTAATAAGAAGAGTAAGAATAATAATAAATTATCTTAATTATTATTTAGGCCTTATAAAGTATAGCTAATATTAGCTAGTAACTAGCATATATTTTAAATATAAGTATCTGCCTTAGTCTTATATTATATAATTATATATATCTTAATATATTATATAGTAATATAAGAAGAGGTAATTATTTATTTAAAAGCTAGTAAGTTACTAATATTTACTAAGCTAGTCTTAATAGTAAGTAATTAGCTTATTAACTCTTTAATAATAATATTCTTAGCAGCCCTAATATTTTACTAATTTAAGCCTAATATCTTAGCTTAAGTAAAGTAGTTATTATTTTAGTTTATTAAGTATTATAAAATAATATTATTTTAAACTTTATAGCTAATATTATTTAAATTTATTTTCTAACTCTATAGGTATTAAGGCAAAGAGAATTAATTAAGTTAAAATAAGTTAAATAACTAATTATTAGTAATAAGAGCTTAATAAGTACTCTCTAATATTAAAAGCTTATATATTTATCCCTCTTATTATAAGATAACTTATATATTAATAAAAGTATAGCTAATATAGTAAGAGTTAATAAGCCTAGTAAGATTCTTAAGAGTTTAATTAGTAAGCTAAACTCTTTTTAAATTATAGCTAAGGCTATTAATAAATATAATTATATATATTTTTTAATTATAATATTTAAAAGTTTAGTACTTAATAATATTTAAAGAATTAGATATAAAAAAGAGATTAATAAGTATTATTTAATATCTATAAATAGCCTTAAGTTTATTATTTATAAGCTAGATTAAGTATAAGTTATCTATAATAATAATTAAATTAAAATACTAATATTAGAATAATAACTATATTAGATTATAAGCTAGAGCCTAATAATAATATTATTATTATATATATAAAAGGGAACTAATAAGTAGTAAAAGAGGTAATTAAAGCGCTAAAATCTAAGTATAAGCTTATAAAGAGAGATAACTTATAATAGTTTTTAGGAATAGAAATTATCTAAGATTAAGAATAGAAATTAATTTAAGTTATATAAAATATCTATTTAGAAAAGATATATAAGCTATAAAGATTAAATATACTAAAGGCAAGTCTAATAATAAAAATAGAGCTTATTTATAATAAAGATACTATAATAAAGGAAACTATAAGTTAATACTAAAAAATTATTAGTTTAATCCTATATATAGCAGTTATTATAAGACTAAATATTGCCTTTACTATCTTAAGATTAATAAGGTTTATAAAAAATCTAAGTAATATATATTATAAAGTAATAGACTAAGTGCTAAATTACTTATATATAACTTATTTTCTAGCTTTGCAGTTTAATAAAGGGAATAAGTTTTAAATATATAATAATACCTCCTTTACTAATAATATAGCTAATTATAAGAGTTTGTAAGCCTATATAATAAAACTATTTAGCAGCTTAATTAGGTAGTAAGTAAATAAATAAGATATTATTATAACCTTAATAATAAAGGCAGAATTACTTATACTTATATAAGCAGTAAAAGAAGAGTTATTTTAATAATAACTACTATTAGAACTTAGAATTAAGCTTAAAAGTCTAGATTTATATCTTATTTATAATAATTAATAAATAATTAGACTTTTAGAATAGCTAATTAAAAAGTTATAAATAAAACTAAAATATATTAATATCTATAACTATTAGCTGCGTAAGTATATATAGAAGAAAAGAATTATTATTTTCTATAAATAAAGCGCAAAACTTATTACTAATAGTCTAATAAAGGCTCTATAAGGCGCATAGTTAAAAGTAAGTTATAAGTAACTTAGGCTAGTAGATATTAAGAAGCGCATATAATAGTAATATATAGATAACTTTATTAAGGAATAGTTAATTAAAGAGATCCTAAAGAAATTATAAATTTGAATTTAAGTATTAAATTTAGGATATATAGCTCGAATAGCATATTTATATTATAAAGAGGGAAAATCAGCAGCAGTAATAATAGTTAATTCATAGGCCTATAGGCTAATATAGTCCTAAATATAAAAATATAAAAATAAAAACCATAAAATAAGCCGCAAAACTACTAAACTAATCTTATTTATACTAACTAAGAATTACTACCTGCAGGGAAACTTCTATTCTTATATCTATAAAGCACTATTTTTATAGTAATATAATACTTCTCTTTCTCCTATAAATATATTAGAAATAAGTATTAAATTAAAAAATAGAGATATAAAAGCTACTTATTTTTAGGTTAATATTATTACCTTAGATATAGTCTAACTAGTAGAATACTATTAATAAAGATATCTTTAGACTATAATATAAAATTAGTAAATAAGTCTTAAATAATAAAAACAAGCTTTCTTATAGAGGGAGGCAGAAGCTATTAGAAGAGTACTACTTATAGCAGTGACTATAGCTAGAGGTATTCTAATAATAGCCTATTTTAAACTTTATATTAGGGCTACTTAAAGTAGCTTAAAGGCATATTATATATAGAATAATATAAGGCTTAGAAGTGCTATTATAATTAGTAAAATAAATCTTAAAAGATTAAAATAAAGAGATTTTATATAATAGTAGTGGCTTAAATAGTATTGCGCTTAGCCTTAGTAGTAGCGCAGTAAGCAGTAGTACTATTTAACTTCTTATAATACTTATATATAAAAATTAGAACTTTAAAACTATAAAATAAGACTTAAAATTAGAAAATAATACTTAAAAATACTTATTTAATAGGATATTTAAAAGGACTTTTCTTCTTATTAAAGAAAGAGAAGTTAGATAAGGAATTATTATCTGACCTTAATATAATAAGCCTTAAAATAGAGAAACAATTCTTAAAAGACTTATTTAAGGGATATAGGGGGCTTTACGAGGGCATTAACAGGGGTATTAATAAGGGGCTTAATAGCAGCAGCGGCAGCGGTAGCAGCTTTAGCCTTAGCCTTAGCAGTAATAATAGCAGTGACACAGGTAGTAATAGTCTTAGTGGCGGCGGCCTTAGTAGTGGCTTTAGTAGCGGCAGTATTAGGAGAGCTATATAAAGTTAAATAATAAGTTTTAAATTAAAGAAATAAGATGCAAAGTGACTTATATAAGAGCAGATATAATAATAAAAAATCTCTTATTATAGAGTATTAGTAAAAGCTAACTCTTAATAGAAATTATTACTAAGAGATACTACTATAAGTAAAAAAAAGACTTATAAAAATATAAAGAGATATAAAAAAGAAGATTAGTATTAATTAATTAGATATATATATATATTATAAGAAGGATAAAGATCCTATACTTTATATAGGCTAGGGTCTTCCTACTTAAGTGGGCGCGCTATAGCCTATACGGGGCCTGTGCTAAGGCATATATTATAGTATATAATGCTATAGCCTTAGTTCTAAGGCTGAAGTGCATTAAAGGCCTAATAATATTACTAAAATTTAAAAGCATCTTTTTATATTATAATATTAAAGTTAATATTAGAACTTTATTATAAGTTTAGGTCCCTAATCTATTTATATTACTATCTAAGCTGCTTTTAAAGAGCTCTAATAAAACTATTATCTTAGTAGCTATATACTTTATAAAGTAATCTTATTAGACCCCTTTTAATTAATAGTAATAAGTGTAATAGGGTTTTCCTAATAGGTCAGTTAGGTAGGAGAGAAAAGGCAGGTCTTATATTATGTAAAGACTAAAACTTGCTAGATATAAATCCCGCAATAGTAGCGAACCTATAAAGAGGAGTTTATAGAAGTGCGGGGTTAGATAAGCATTCTGCTGCGGCCTCTCTAGGCCTATAGACAGAATCCCTGTTATAACTATCCCCCTATTATTGCGCTGTTGACTTAATAGTATAGGGTTATATAGTGGCCTGGTAATAGTACGGTGAAGTATCTAAGTATTAATAGCTATTTAATATGCTTTCGCAAAGGATAATAATACCTCTCGCTAGCCTTATATAATATTGTTTTTCTTAACTCTATAATATTCCTCTTTTCTCTTTTATTTTGCGTTTTACTAACTTTTCCTTATTAATATATCCACTTAATATCACTAAAATAGCTTGGGTTGCCTCTGCTACTAAGATTATAAGATGCTACTATAAATGCCTTAATAAGGCCGCTTTTTCTTATATAATACCTATTAGCTTAGGCTATCTATTCTATATCTATTATTTTTATATAGCTATTAAGGCTAATATTAATATGCTTTATAAGTCAAAGAGAATATTAGAAAAGCCTATTAAAACTATACTAATTAAGTGTTATTTCTTAGAGGCTTCTTTAACCTGCTATAACTAATATATTAAGTATAGCGCTTCTTATAATATATAAGTATTACCTATATCTTTATAGGGTCTATTAATCCTTTCTCTTAGCTATTATATACTAATCGCCTTCTATTAGCCCTCCTAAACTTATATAGGGAAACGCCTGCGATGCCCGCTGCATATTAGTATATATTAATAAGATTATTAATAAGGGTAAAGATAGTAATAATACTCTTGCAGAAGATAGGTTCCTCTATACTTTCTTAAAGGAGACTTAGTTCTATTTTATTAGCCTTGCGGTTAATATTAGAAAAGCCTTTAATATGCTTAAGGTTAAGTATTATTAGGAATATAATATTACTAGCGCTAAGAAGGAATGTATAGTAGGCCATTTTCTAATCTATTTTAATAGTGCTTTGCTGACCCCTTTAGGCGGCTTATATCGCATATTATACTTATATTTTGACGCATTATACCCTGCTTACTTAGCAGATAGGCCCTCGCCCCCCTAGACTAGTAGGACTAATACTCTTTATCTTATAGACTCTTTATTTACTCTTTATAAGCAGATTCTTATATAAGTAAGGCCTTACTATATACTTAGGAAGTAGGCAGTATAGCTTATTTAAAGTATAGGAATAAAGGTTTTATTTCTTAGGATATTGCTATCTATGCTTTCTGCAGTAGTCTCTTTAAAATCTTATAAGAGTCTGGTGCTAGTCTTACTCCTACTTAGTTAGAGGACTATATTAGCTATAATCTTGCTATTATTATCAAGTAGTTAGTAACCTCTTATTGCCTTTTTATAGACTTATAACTAATATAATTTTAGAAAACTAATATATAGAGACCCTTTAAAGTCGGAAATTAAGTGGTTTTTTAGGGTCTTTCCCTCTTACGCCTACTAGTTTTCCCTACTCTCTTTGCCTATATATTAGCAGCCTTTTAGTTGCTTTTAGCGGAGGCTTTCCTGAATCTCTCTAGTAACTTTAGGGCATTTTAAAGATCTTCCTTTACTACCTACTAGTTATATTCTAAGGGCCACTCTTTTTACTTTATTAGGTAATATTTTTTTTAAGGAGATTATTTTTTCTCTAATAATCTCCTTAACCTCCTATTTCCCTTTCTTATCCTTAAGGTTAGGCATTAATAACTTATCGCCCTTATCTCCTTTGCATATTACCTATAATTTTAAAAGGCTAATATGAAATATATTATAAATCCTTTTATACTTTTTTAGGAGTGCGAGGCGGTAGGCTTACTTCCTGATAATCTCTAGAATTTAGAAAGGACTAATATACTAAGGGACTAGTTTCTTCTTTTCCTTTTTTAGCTTAAAATTCCTTATTAAAAGGCCTATTAATTATCCTTTTTCTAATAATAGGGGCAAGTATATGCGATTATAGTATTTTGCCTAATACTCTATAGCTATTTACTAATATTTTTTAAGGGTGTCCTATAATAATTTAAGCTTTTTAATTCTAGCTCTTACTTTTAGGACCTCTCTCTTTAGGATATTATCTCTAATATTAGTCCTCAGGTCTAGGATATACCCTAATAAGGCCTTAGAAGGTAATATACTAATAGTCACATTTCTTATATTATTTATTGCAAATTGCGCTGACCTTAGCAGTATTAGCTAATTTACCTGCTATATATTAATAAAATACCTTAAGTAGTATTTAAATACCTGGTTTATCCTCTCTATTTAACTATTAGTTTATAGGTAAAAGGCTATTAATAGCCTTTATTTAATCTTTAAGTAAAAATATAATTCAAACTAAAAGTTGCTTATAAATAGAGAGCCTCTATCTAATATAATTCCTTTAGGTGCGCTATATATAAGCTTGATTTTATTATAAAATAGTTCGGCAAGTTATAGCATATTAATTATTATGCTAATAGGGAAGTATAGTATATACTTTATAAATTAGTTAATAATAATAAGGATTATATCTATAAGATTTCCTTTAAATAAAACTCCTAATAAGCCTATTATAAAGTCTATAGATAGCTCCTCTATTAGTTGTTTAGGGATTAGTAATAATTCAAGTATCCTATATAAATAATGCCTTCTTAAAGTCACCTCTTTATATATTAAGCAACTCTATATATAGTTTTTTATATCCTCTTTAAGATATCTCTAATAAAATTTCCTTTAAAGTAGCTTAACTATTTAATATATTCTACTATGCCCTGCTAGAGGATTATTATAATAGAGTTTTAATAACTTATTTTTCAGGTTTGCCTCCTTTAGAATAAAAAGGCAACCTCTATACTTTAGCAGACTATTAGAACTAATATTCTATATTAGAGATTTACTTTTAGTATTTAAGTTTTCCTTAATAGTTTTTTGCCGCTTTATCTTAGGGTCTAATTCTTAGGACTCTCTAATCAGATCAATTAGATCTAAGGCAGCCTCTTTATTATAGATACCCTCTTAGACTAAAGCAATTCTGGCTTTTCCTATTAAGATAAATTATTTACAACTAACTTTTTCTTAGACCTAAGCAGTCTAATATCCGGGTCTCTAGGGTGTTTCCCTATTCCCTCGCGATATATTAGCTAGGGTTTTATTATACCCTAAAGGCATCTTACCTGGCTAATAATAAGTAGAAGAGGAATTCTCTTCTAAAGATATATTATTATGCTTATCTTAGAAATAGACTTCTTATTCTATACTAGGTAACTTCGCTACTTATACTTACTTAATAACTATAAGCTTCTTCTTAAGGGTAGATAGGAATTCTATATTTACTGACTTTTCGCCCTTATAATTGGGCCTTTTTAAGGGTGTATTAGCTAGATTACTCTTTCTAGACTGGTGCTTTATAATAAAGTTATATAGTATTAAATATATATATTAATAGGCCTACCTTCTATTTAGTTTCTACTGCTTTATAAATATCTAAAGATTCTTATAGTCTAATAAGACCTTAATAGGAGTTATCGCTCCTTTAATATAGTATTATTAATATTTAAATAACTTAATAATTACTATTATTTTCTGGTCTAGTATGCTATAATTAAGCTTAGCACCCTTAAACTTCCTTAATTAAAAGGCAATTAGGTAATAGGCTCTTATATTATCTAGCTAAGATAAGATGCCTGCTATTATATAATTTAATATATCTGTCTTAATTCAGATCTTTTTTATAGGGTTAAAGTGGCATAGAAGGGGTATAACTTAGAAAGCAGTTTTTAGTTAGTAGAATACTGCTCTTTTAGTATTATTTAGCTGCACTATCCCTAGCTTCTTTTTATTCTAACTTCCCTTAAGTAATAAGTTTAGAGGTGCTATAATATGCGAGTAATAGTAAATAAACTATTAATAAAAATTGCAGAATCCTAGGAATACTTAGATCTTATAGAATAACTCTAGTTCCCTCTAGCTAGTTATTATATCTACTTAGCTAGGGTCTATTAATACCCTATTAATAGAAAGAATAAATCTAAGGAATTCTATACTAGTCTTAAAAAACAAACACTTGCTTAGTTTAGCATAAAGTTCTATCTTTCTTATTTATTCTAGAACTTCCTTAATATGCTTTATATAGGTCTCCCTATTCTTTAAAAAGATTAAGATATTATTTAAATATACTATATATATAGTATCTAGTAGTCTTTAAAGAGCTTAATAGATATAGTTTTAAAAAGTAGTTAGGGTATTAGTTAGGCTAAATAGTATTACTAAGTATTTAAAATGACTATAGCAGGTATGGAAAGCAGTCTTCTATTTATCTCTTTCTTTAATTTAAATATAATAGTAAGCATCTTTAATATTAATCTTAGTAAAGAACTTAGCCCCCTCTATTTAATCTATAATCTCTAAAATAAGAGGGAGAGAGTACTGATTCTTTTCTATAATCTTATTAAGACTCTGGTAATCTATATATAACTATAGGCTACTATCCTTCTTAAGTATAAATAAAATAGGAGATTCTACCAGGCTCTTTAAGTATTAAATCCACCTATTAGTAAGGTTAAGTTTAATATACTTATATAATTCTTTAAGTTTAGCAGGAGATAGTAGGTAGATTAGCCTATAAGGCAGTATTTATCCTTCTAATAAATTAATCAAATAATTAGTTGCCTTAAAACTTAAAAGCATCCCCGCATTAGCTGCGCTAAAGATATTCTTAAAGTCTATAAACTTAGGAGGTATTATATCTAATTTCTTAGGTTTTAGTTATTTTTTATTAGGGAGTAAGAATAGTTCTAATATCTCTATTATTATATAAATTCTTATAATTTTCTAATATTTCTTAATAAATAATATAGGCAATATAAATTTACTCTCCTTTTAATCCTACTTAAACCACTACTTCCTATTATAAGAACTTAGGAAAATGCGATATTTAGCAAGGGTAATTATAGATAATAATATTAGGCTCCCCTTAATATTTAGGTCTTTATTAATACTAATACACTAATATATTAATTCTTATTTAGTCTCTCTTAAATCTACTATTAGTAGCGGGACCTCTTAGATATAATAAGTAGGCATTCTTATTTTCATAGTATTCTTAAGTTCTAGTTTCCTTATCTTAACCTATTATAGATTTTACTTTTAGGTGAACTCTTTGCTTATTAGATTATATTTAGCACTACTATCCAAATCTATATAGGTTTTAATAAAATATTAGCCTAATATTACTATTAGAATATAAAGATATATAATTACTCTAATTTATAGGTTTTTAACTAGGGTTGGAGTGGTATTCCTAATTATTTATCATTTCCTGACTATTTTTATATTAATTACTAGCCCTTTATAGGGGTTATATTTTGCAAGTTCTATAGGTTCTTAGGGTATTTAGGTTAAAGGTGCTTTTTACTCTTATAAATATAATAATATAGTTGCTTTCTATCTTTACTAATTAGGTTAAGTCCTAGAATAGGGATTTAGTTAATCTTCTTATAGGTTTTGCCTCTTCCCCTTCCTCTATTACTATATCTTTAATAAGTTAAAGGATTATTAGTAAAAGGGCGGCGAGCCGGGTGCAAACCCTTATCTTCCTTAGAAGACTTACAGCCTCTCTTCTAACTATAAAGTATTAAGTCCTAATACTAAGTGGCTAATATAACTATACTATCCTTAGTATTAGGGATTACTAAAGTATAGAGGCTAATATAGCTTTATAGTTAGTCTTATAACTTAGTATAATAGGTTAATATATACTGTTTTTCCTATAGTTAGGGAAATTATTTCTCTAAGGAGTTAAGATATAGGTGAAAGTCTATAGGGGATTAATTTTCCCTTTACTTAGCCTATTTAAGGAATTATATTAGGATTAACTCTTGATTTCCTAAGTCTTTAATTAAGACTAATATCTATTTTTTAAATACTTTCTAATTATCCTTAGCGATATCTTATTTAATATCTAATAATTCCTTTAGGTATTAGTCCTATCTCTTATATCCCTTAGATTCTATATAATCTAAAGTAAAGAGAATTTATTTATAATTTTTTTAGAACTTATACTTAGTGCCTAAAAAGGCCCTTTATAAGTCTCGGATCTAATTATTCCTCTTTTAAACTATAGCTTATAAAGGTAGCTTAATAATATTCTTTAGTTTTAAATTGCCACTGTTACTTAAGGATAATCTATTTAAGTCTTATTAGGCTCTTATTTAGTATTTAGTATTAATAATACTAATAAGTTAAAGGAGTTCCTATTCTTATTTGCAGAGCTTTTATAATTTCTTAAGCTTCTTAATTTACTAGATAATAGTAGTTACCTCTTATATAATTATAAGGTCTTTGCTTAGTAGTAGTAGAGTAAGATTCTCTATAAGGTGAGAATCTTTAATTATATCAGAGCGCTTAGCTCCTCTAGCTATATTACCGCTTTATTAGGTTATTAGTGCTATTTTACTCTTAAATAATTATAGAAGAAGTTTTAGAATTATAATAGGGTTTTCTTAATAAGTTAGTTAGGTAGGAGAGAAAAGGCAGGTCTTATATTATATAAAGACTAAAACTTGCTAGATATAAATCCTGCAATAGTAGCGAACCTATAAAGAGGGGTTTATAGAAGTATAGGGTTAGGTAAGCATTCCGCTGCGGCCCCTCTGGGCCCATAGATAGAATCCCTGTTATAATAAGAGAGTATTATAGAATTATTTAAGTAATAGATATAGTATTTAGATTCTTTTTTAATTATATTAAACTCTTAATTAATAGAATAAGACTCTAGTATTTAAGTCCCCTATAGAGAGCCCTAGCTAGCCTCTCTTAATAATTATATAATATAGTATATAGGTATTTATATTTAGACTTTATAAAGGCTTAATATTAATATTTTTATTAGGTAGTCTATAATATAATATTAAAGAGATCTCTCTAAGACTAAAGAAGCCTATTTATAGAGCTAAAAGAAGCTTTAGAGAAGCTATTTATATAGAGATATAATTAATAAGAGATATTAAATTTTACTATATAAAGATTTTAAGGACTTATTACTATTTTCTTTTTTTTTTTTCCTTTTTTTAATAGAGGCTTATAATAGAGATTATAAGAGTTATAGGATAGCTCTTTAGAGGGCTATTAGGCTAGAATATAAATAAAGCTATATATTATTTAAGTTTATTAGTTTAAGAATTATAAGATAAAAGAATATTATTATAACTTATTATAAGAATAATATAAATAATTATAAAAAAGGATTAATATATAATTATTATAATTATTTTATATCTTTAATTATTTTATTTTTTAATTATTTTAATAAATTAATATTATTATAGGCCTAAGGCACCTAATTTATTTAAGAAGGAGATATTTAAGAAGGTGTTAGGTTAGTGCTAGAAGCAGGCTAGAAGGAGCTATTAATTAGCCTATAAGTAAACTAGCTGTATAGTGCCCTCTAGATAATAAT
Source organism: Stylonectria norvegica (assembly GCA_014621405.1). Taxonomy (NCBI): domain Eukaryota; kingdom Fungi; phylum Ascomycota; class Sordariomycetes; order Hypocreales; family Nectriaceae; genus Stylonectria; species Stylonectria norvegica. The sequence continues at coordinate 8,498 of JAANBC010000075.1, read as the reverse complement.
CATCCCTCTTACAACCTCAATTCGGACTGTTCTTTTATGTGAACTCACGCAGGGGAGACCGCCCTCTCCTCCATATAGCGGCAGCAGGCGGTGCGGGTAGTCTCGAGATTATCAAGGCTTTAGTTGGCGCAGGTGCCGACGTTAACGAGGTTTCCAAGAAGGGTCAAGGGACGGTTCTTACCGTTGCGGCAGAAAACGGTAGAATTGTGCTTATGAAATTCCTTTTAGAAGCTGGTGCCGACCCCAACCTGGTGTTTACGCATGAGCCTTGGGGGAGGACCCTTTCCGCGAAAGCCACCGGGACCCACTTGAACAATGATCACGGACTTACGTGCTCCCTCTTTGAAGCGGTAAGAATGTTTCAGCTGATGGGTCCAGTGCGGAAGAGCTCGGTTCAGGTTCTTATAGAGGCTGGAGCAAATGTAGACCAATTCTTTGAAGATGAAGAACTACCAACGGCACTATGCTGGGCTGCATACCTAGGGCAAAAGAGGCCGATCCGATATCTTTTGAAAGCTGGAGCCGACCCGAACCTCCGCAGTCGGAGATGTAGCCCTCTGATCGCTGCCGCCTGCGGTGATAGAAGTATCCGCTTGGATTGCGTTTGGCATATGGTGCGGGCTGGTGCCGATGTGACGGCGACGGTTGAAGAAGGTTATGGCAGCCCACTTGCGGCGGCTGCTTTTGGCAGGGACGTCTCAACCTGCGAGTACCTCATCGAAGCAGGGGCTGATGTGAATGCGCCGCTGCAAGGGTGGTTCAAAAACTCCTTTTGTGCAGCCATTGCCGGACTGGACTACTTCCACTTGAACAACAGTTCTTATGTTGAATGGGCTGACAACATATCCGATAGTAGCCAAGCCTGCTCAGACTGGTCCGACGACGAACTTGACGACAAGGAAGCCTATGAAGATCCCAATCTACCCGACGTGATCCGGATTCTGATCGCGGCGGTCTCGAGACCTACATGCCACTATGCACCAGCCTTGAGCCTTTATGTCGCGCTACTATGAGCAGGCAACATGGCGAATGCGACATTGAGGCTAGTCGAGGATATTACCTCTCACCGGGAGGTCTGTTATCGTGCGACTGGCCTTACAGCTGGGCTCGACTCATGTGGGATCTCGAGTGTAGCCGACCAGCACGACTTCCCCTCCGTCTCGAGCTCCTCCGTTGGGGCTTTACAGGCTGTCTCCCGACAGTTCTGGTTGCTGTCATGAGATTGCGCCAAGTTGCGGAGCCTCGCCATATAAAGTATGCGCTGGTAAGCCTGCGGGGAGGGATATCAGAGTGCGGCGTTCAAGACTTCTCGGTATCTGACTTCACGCCGCCGGGGCAGTGCGCAATTAGGCGGATTGTTAAGGGCGATGGTGAGGTGGAGAAGGATAGTCTCCTTTACGTCGGATCGTCAAAAGCTTTAGCAGACCCTCCACGGCTAGGTCTACATAGACTGTTCAGTCGTGAAGAAGCTGCAGAGATTGTCTCAGGTTATATCTCACGTTCAGACATCAACACTCAGGGTCTTTTGAGCGCAGAGGAACATGGTGAACCTATTCAGGGGATTTAGCTGGGACTCCGAGGACTCAATATAGCTAAGAGGCTAAAAGGCTGGCGTTCGATCTATTTTTAGTCCATAAAGTCCTCTTCTATCTTACTCATTGTGCCTCTGCTTCTTTGTACCGATAGCCGTTAACTTGCCAAAGTTCACTCGCAGTACACACACAAGGTGCTTGTATTTTGCGTTCGTCAATAATAACAACAAGACATGGGCGAAAGAAAATACTGTACACCATAATACATCATGGAATATAGGCAGAGTATGCATGTCAACACCCTAAAGCTCCCTTCAGATATTGCGGGAGGTAAGCCTTCAGATGATTCTACGTAGTACGTAAACTCCAATGCGAATGCTAGGGTGTATGCCTAATATAGGGGAGTTTCAAGCCTTACGTTACGATGTACATATTCCTTCACCATCTTCGTCTGCTTCGACGTGGACATTTCATCTGCGCGGAACCACGGAGTCGCGGAGTTGAAACCAAGTCTAGCATTGGGGGTAAGCAGGACGCATCAAACGCGAAAATACGATAGGGCTGATGGCTGATTTATCATCGACATGAGCCTCCAATGCCTGTTCGGGAGATGTGTCCCTCCGATAGAGCCTATGGTATGCCTGCGTGGCTGCTAGGGACGGCGGGAGGAAATGTGCACCAAAATTGAAAGCTAACAACATAGCCCATCCATGGATCTTAATGCGAGTACATAGTAAGCTTGGTGTTTTCCTCCTAGCGCAGCCCCGCCGTTACCCGCTCCGTGACTCCGCGACTCCGCGGTATGGGGTACCTTGAACCCCCTTCGGCAGCGTCATCCGAGGGGACCTGACGTCAATCTAGTGCTTGGTCACCGTCAGATGAAAGGAATATGTCGGTGATAAACCTTGATTATCAGGGATGTTATTCGGCGATAATATGCTGATGATTGACAGGCTGGAGGTTGAAATTGTATAAGTACGATGGTGTGGACGCGTTGAGAACCTCGATTGCCCAGACTCCATCAGCACTTACAAGTTACAACAACTTCAACAATATATCTACTTGACTTTCAATAAACATAAGTAAAGCCCAACATAACTCGACACCTCACATCAATAACCAAACCTCCATCGCAATGGCTCCCAAGGTTCTTGTCGTTCTCACCAGCCACGACCATCTGGATGATGGACGCCAGATTGGATGGTACCTGGTACGTTGTCAATGCCCGTCCACAGCTCGTCGCATTGTAGCCTAACACTATGAATAGCCCGAATTTGCCCATCCCTACTACGCCCTAGTTGGCACCGATGAGAGCAACCCCAAGGTCGAGATCACCGTCGCCTCTCCCGCTGGAAAGGTCGCGCCCCTCGACAAGAACTCAGTCGCTCAATTCACCGACGACGAGTCGGTCAAGTTCCTCAACACCCAGCAGAAGCTGTGGCAGGAGACGAGACCCCTTGACGAGTTCCTCGGAAAATCGTCCGAGTTCGACGCCATCTTCTACCCCGGCGGCCACGGCCCCATGTTCGATCTCGTCAAGGACAAGACATCCATCAAGCTGATCGAGGAGTTCTACAAGGCCGGCAAGCCTGTAGCGGCTGTATGCCACGGACCCGTTGTCTTCGTCAATGTCACCATCGACGGCGAGCCGCTGCTCAAGGGCCGAAAGGTCACCGGCTTCAGCAACGCGGAGGAGGATGCGGCGCAGCTGACGGATGCGATGCCCGAGCTGCTTGAGAATGCGCTCAAGCGCGTAGGAGCTAAGTACTCCAAGGCCGATGAGCTGTTCGGCGAGGAAGTGGTTATTGATGGGCAGGTGATTACGGGCCAGAACCCGGCTTCGGCTCGTGGGGTTGGGGCTGCGTTGGCCAAGGCGATTGGTGAGTTCTCCTGATGGAGTGTGAGAGAGGGCATTGACTGACTTAATTGTAGGAATTTAAATTGAAAAGCAATATCATCCTTTGTTGATGCAGGCGGAAATTCATTTTGACAGGCTAAGTCAAAGCAAAGGAATGGATGCTCACGATTGGATTGACTACAAGTAGGATTTATGAAAATTGGCTCTATAGCAATACCAGATTACGCGCGATAAATCATGAATGAAAATGGTTACATATTAAGAACTCGTGAGTGAGACGAATGAGCTAAAGTCAAACTTCCACTATCTGCAATTCTTACTCCAGAATGTGTTGAAATACGTATTTTGCATGCAATCAAAGATGGAATATGAGTGCGAGCAATGGGTATTTTGTTTGTGCCTTGCAACATATCATTTTTTATATTCATCACCACACCATATTTCCCCAACATCACTCCTTAATTCCTACATCCACCATACATGAAAATTTCTAACCATCTACTTCCTTCCAAACGCCTTATCAAAGCCCGTCAGTGTAAATCGATAATGCACCTTATTATCCTTGACCCTCTCAACCGCCTCCTTACACCCCTCCTCCGAAATATCCATCGTCTCAACCCACGCCTTCACATTCTTATCCACAGCCAATTGCAGCAACGCCTCCATCTCCTGGTGATTTCCAATATGGCTGCCCGTAAGCTTGGGCGCATTGCCCGCAAATGTCTGCGCCATCATCTCCGGCAGCGGCTTGTCAGGTAGCCCGACCATGTGGAACTCGCCGCCCGGCTTGAGTGTAGAGAGATAGTCGCCCAGCTCGAACGTGTTGGTCATGTCGGAGCAGTTGAGGATCATGTCGAACTTGAACGCCCACTTCTTATGCCAGTCTTTCTCGCCCGTGACGATGGCTTCCTTGGCACCTAGCTTGAGGATGTCCTTCTCCTTGTGGGGGGAGTGTGTGAGGGCGTATGTCTCTGCGCCGAGGGCAACGGCCCATTGCAGACCGAGATGTCCAAGGCCGCCGATGCCACAGACGGCGACTCTCTTCCCAGGCCCGATGTTGGCGCGTACAAGAGGCGAGTATGTCGTCAACCCAGCGCAAAGCAGCGGCGCAACTTCTTCCGTCTTCAGCGCATCGGGGATCTTAAAGGTGAAATACTCATGGGCGCGGATATGCGACGCAAACCCGCCGTGCGCCGTGCTGCCATCAGGATACTGAGCGTTGTACGTGTCTACAAGCTTGGGACAGTAATTCTCATTCTCGTTCTTGCACAGCTCGCACTCGAGACACGACCACACCTGCGCACCCACGCCCACGCGATCGCCCGTCTTGATGCCCTTCACGTGCTGGCCGACTTTGACAGCCTTGCCGACGACTTCATGGCCGACGCAGAGGGGACCCTCGTACTCGCCCCAGCCGCCGGTGATGGTGTGAACGTCGGATCCGCACACACCGCAGGCGTCGATCTGGACGTCGATGTCGTGGTCGCCGAAAGGCTTGGGCGTGAGCTCTGACTTGTGGAATTTATTCCATGTCTTGGGGCCGTCGACGCAGAAGCCTTCGAATGTGTCCGGATAACCCATAATGTTTACTGTGAGTTTGAAAGTGACTTGAGTCTATAACAGTGTTATCGAAACAAAGTGTTTTAAACTTTTGTTACAGAGTCTCTTATATACCTCCTTCAGATTCTTCATACGCATTACGTAGGTAGTCTCTCCCATCAGAAGCCATTCAGCGTCGCTATGACGTCTACGAAACCTCGGCACCCATCACCGCCCTCACCGACCAACGAGCAGATTCTTCGCCCGCGGAGACCCCAATAACAAAAAAAAAAAGCCTCCGTCCAAGTCTCGGGTCTGAAGAAGGATATCTATGACGTGAGAATACGATGGGAGAAGAGTGACATAATACGTCGTCCGCCGGAGCTTTGTCCGTAAGCGGCGCGAGCTAAACCGGGAGTCCCGCTGGGCTAATGCGCGTGTAAGTCGCCTGGAACGACTGAATAGGGAAGCTGATTAGAGAGGGGTTGAGGGGTATTTAACTAGACTAGTGTTTTGCACTGTGGTCTCGGTGTTGGGTGGGAGAAGTTAACGTAGAGATGGTTCTTATTGTGGAGGCGCGTGTAAGTGAGGCATCACCAACTACAAGAATTTTACGACAACTAGATCTTACCCAAGAAGTGTTTCTTCGTTATCAACTGTGCAAACACCCCTAACACCCTTCACACGTTCAAACACAAATCCCCATCACTAGACAGATTTCGCTAGCTGCAATCCTTCGACAGCGCAACAATATTATCGAGCTTGTGTACCGATGCGATAGCAGCAGATAATTCCGTTACGAGGACTTCGAGACACAACGAAGAATCGTGACCGAGTCTAAGCGGCAGTGGGGAAGCGGCTAACGTTTGAGCCGTTGCGGAGGCTAGTCATGTCGATCATACGCCGGTTCGTATAAAATAGGCTCTTTCGGGGCTTGATACTGCAAAGAAGGCTGGTTGGTAGGACGGCGAGCAATGAATTACTAGTAATTGAGATCTGAAATAGAAACTCGACATATACAAATGACTCTTGCGTTCGTATTAACGAAATCCAGCACGACTAAAGACGGCAGAACTAGACATTGAAGAACACATCAATACCGAAATGCATTCAAAGACACCCGACGCAAAACAGCCAAGCTGAAAAAGACAACGAATGCCATCAAATTCCATCTCCAGAACCTGAACCCGTAGAAAACAAAATAACAACACGATACGCATTTCCAAGCAGCTCCCCGTTGATAGTCCCCGACTTCCGTGCTATTGACCGCCGGCCACCAAACGCCAAATATCCACTGATGGCAAAACACAAACAAAAATGGAGGTATAGACATCGCGATAGTTAGTATAGACCTCTGCTCGTTGAAAAGAGCAGCTCGCTGTCGTCTTCGAAACTTGTTAGGAAATTGTTGTAAAAGAGTGCCCGCGTAGCAACTGAAACGCAGTTCAACCATTGACCAATGCGGATCGTAAAAAAGGAACACTGAGCTCACGAAGCTCATCGTATCCGTCGCTCGGAAATGCTCTGCTAGTTTCTGCACCTCATCGGTACTTCATGCCCACTCTGGGTGGAAACGGCGTTTGCACGTCTCCAACAATGTTTTAATCTTGTTTTCTTCAGCGCCTTTTGTTTTTCTTCCCCTTTTATTCCCTTCTGGTGACCCCTTTAATTTTGCACATCCAATGCTTTTTTGGTTTGGTTCGGGGGTTATCTTCTCTCTTCTTTCTGTGTCGGGAGCTTGTAGTATTTGCGGCAGTAAGCGAAAAGGTGTGTCTTTAGCCCATCTTTACATCGCCGCTGGTCTCAGTCTGGGGCAGCACAGGCTTCTCATCATCGGGGTTTCTGCGTCGCTTTCCCATCCTATCACACCATTCTTCGGCGCTCACAATGGTGCCGTCCAGAACTCCACTGACTTGCGCAACCATATCGAGACCCTCCTTAGCTAGGACGAGAACCTTTTGCGCGCCTTCGCGGACTGCAGACTCGCTATCCCTGTCGTTGCCTTGGGCCGTGTTGTTTGTCATGGTGGCTACCCGGAAGCGTTGGGGAAGACTAGTGAGATGTCGGCGGACGAGAATACGCGCATTCTCGGGCAGAGCTCCTCCAGCGTACTTGGAGACAGTGTTTATAACGTCTCGGAGAGTCTTGAGGACGTCACCCTTGAGAGAAGTGATCCGAGCGACAAGCTCAGGGCGCGATTGACCTTGTCCATTGACCATCGTGCTATCGCCGTCATCACCTTGTAAGTGATCCTTTTCGGAATCCTGGTGCTCCGCTAGCGCCGAGTCATCCGTCTTCTCGAACTGTTCCAGCGTGCTCTTTAACGCACCGATGACGCGACTGATGTGATCGTTGGCCCATTTCAGCCACTGAAGGCAGTACTTTAAGCTACGAAGGCTCTCTTCGCTCATAGCTACGCTCAATCCCGATGTTGACATGATTAAGCGTGACTGCCATGCACCATTCGAAGTCGAATTAGGCTTCGGAGAGTTTTGCGCGTCCACAGTTTCGGTGTAAGCTGGCGACCGTGCCTCGTCGTAGGCCGGAAGTGTGTCGACGGTGCTCGCCATAGACATGCGACGAGATTCGAGCTTCGACATGGGTGAGAAAGGGTCTTGTAGCCCTTCGTCTTCACCAGGTAGATGGGGAAGGCCAGCAATTTGCTTCGCACCCTCCAGCTCTAGCCGCTTGTTGCTGGTCGGTTCACCGTCGTTGTCAAGCTTACGGCGCTTCTTAGAGCCGTTTCCTTTTTCTAGGTCCGACGAGGAGCTATGCTGCCTGCGACCGGCACCCAAAAACCATCTGATTCCTCCCTCGACACCGGTTACTCGGCCGACAGAGCCGACGGTATTCGCAATTGGGGTCACATAACCCTCGACATACTCGGCGCTTGACTTAAATCGAGGGGAGAAGTTCTTGGCACCTCCGTACGCAGACGTTGCACCTTCAATGGTACTGGCAAGGAAGGGGTGGGACGTTGTGAGCAGAGATAGTAAAGGCTCTGGTTGCGGTGATTGCCGGCGTGCGAAGTTGGTTTGTTGAAAGCCATGAGGTATGGGTGGGCTCACGGGAAGAACCGAGTTCCTGTTAGGTGGTGACGACACAAAGTCTTGAGCATCATTGTTAGCGGTTGTGGCTTTGGCGGACACTGCGGAGACGGCTACGTACCTGCTCTGAGATCTCCCAGTGCCTCGGCGGCTAGCCGCACATCCGGGTCGTCGAGGTTGACACTGCTTGATCGGCCATCGAGAAGGCGATCAGGCGAGGCAGCACTCACGACGCTGTTACTGCTCGCATCAAGATCATTCCTGGTGGGGCTATCCATGGTCTGGGGCGCCCGCGGGCCCGATGTATGATATGCTGGAATTGGATTGAGGGGAAGCCAGTGACTCGTCGGAGGGCTGAGAGCCATATCGAGACGTGGTGGGCAATGGGCACCGGTTATGCTGCTGAGGGAAGGCAGTTTCACGTCTTGTTCGGGGTGCGCCGACAGCATGGGGAGCTCGAGTTCTGCGGTCGGTACGTCTGGTAGATTCACAGCGTTGGCGGAAAGGGAGTATGCTGGAGGG
>JAANBC010000749.1:0-10426 GCA_014621405.1 Stylonectria norvegica | reverse complement strand
GAAGGCGAGAGCCTGAACCAGCGCGTGTTGGTGCTTCAGTTCGAGATAGGCGGTGCGAGGGGTTCGATACTTGGAGACGTTGGACCGCGACGCATGAGGCGCGGAGTGGGACTTGAAGAGGTTGCGGTTGCGTCGGGATCTGCGAGCGGTTCGGCCGCGTTTGCGGAGGACGAGGAGGTTCTGACGCTCTCGTTCGGCTGCGGCGACGGCGTTGCGAGGGTTGGTGTTGACCTCGATGTCGGTCATCTCTACATCATGAATGTTATATTCTGGCGGCAAGTCTACGACGTGTTAGTAAGTCATCGCGAACAGAACCCTTTGGCAGAGACTCACCTCCACGAAGCCCCCATTTGGGCTTGTTGGTCAACTCAGCGTCAAGGTTGAGTTCCTCTAGTTCTCTCTGGGGAAGAAACCTGGCGCCGCGCTCCTCTAGCTTGCCGACGATGCGGAACGAAAACTTCTTTTTGATCATTTCGCCGAGGTCGCGATATGCAATGATCTTTCCTAGATACGGCCGCACCATCTCGGCGAGCCCTAACGGCGCGTACAAGCCCACGGCTGGCAACTGTTAGCTACTGCTTCGACTTATTGCGGAAGGGATTGGGTCTTACTGGTGAGGTTGTAGACATCTCCATCGTATGCGGCCCAGCCTTCGTTGTACCAACCGGCTCCCTCGTGGCCATTGCACTTGGCCAAGTCCGCGGCCTTGATGACTCGCAATGGCTTGTCGGCAGTGACGCGACGCCTGGCAATGCAGTACTTGGAATGTGTGAGGGCCAAGCACAGGTCGCCGCTCCAGATGGCGCCGAACGTTATGTTCTCGAGCTCTTTACTGCCAGGTCTCCTATACAACCCTTTCTTCTTGAGGAGTTTGTCGGTAATGATCCTGCCGCCAAAGCAGTCCTTCCATTCATGGCGGTCTGCTGGTATCTTGTAGATGTAGTTCTGCACCTCTATCTCGTCTGCGGCAAGGGGTGCGTCAAAAGGACGTTCTTCGATGATGTGGCCGATGCGCAGGTGCTGGTATTCCTCGAGGATTTCTTTCCCGTTCTTGCTGTGGAAGTATTCGAATACCTTGGTGTTGTCTTTGCCACTAGTTTCGAACAAAGATCTAAGGCCCCCCGGGTGGAACTGGCAATATTCTAGAACGGTCAGCACGCCTATCGTTACATAAAGTTGTCGCACTGCTTACCCGTCATATCGTAGACACTACCATAGAGGACGATGTACATGCCGGTCTTGATAAACTGATACCATGCCACTTCTTCTCTTGTGAATAAGAGATCCGTCACACTAGGCACGGCGTGTTGTCGTAGTCTGCCGCAGCGCCAGGGCATGAGCTGGTCAACGAATAGGGTAAAGTCATTTCGAAGAGTCTTGTCCGCGTAGATAGCGGATGTTGGGTTGCCACCAGGGTTACTCTTGAGAGCGGCTTCCAGTCTATCATTGCCAAAGGGGATGTCTAAGCATAGGGAATTGAGACGTTAGTAAGTAGAGCGGGCCAGAGACGTGACAGCTTAACTTGCCTGTGAGGTCAAAGACGTCCAAGCCGATGGTGATCCAAAAGGGTCGACCATCCTGGCCGTCGTTCTCGACGACATCTGATTCGTGCTTCCACTGCAGGACATAGCCAACCTTTTTTGACCACATCATGGGAGCATGACGGTGTATGTCGTCGCCGATGAGATGGAAGCCGTAGTCGCCTCGCTTTGTGATGTTCTCGACCATTTTGAGTGTCCACTTCATCCGTCTACAACCCTCTGAAACAACATGTTAGTTTTCCGTTCGGCTCCTCTTAGAGACTCACGTACCGGTAATGTCGTAGATAACTATGTCGTCGCCTTCGTCGCCAAGAACCCACAGGCTGTCCAGCCTAGCGTGATCAGCACACTCAGCAATGGTATAGTGTCTGAGCGTAGGACCGTCCACATCCTGTCTCGCCATCCGCATCCTTCCCACAGGATCCCCAGGTCTCGGTCGAGGCGTGTCGATCTTGAGATCAACGTCCGAGAGCATCAAGTTTCTCGGCAACTCATACATGTACCGCTCATCTGCATCGGCAACGCTGGCCGCGAACTGGGCTAGCATCGCGGGGCGAAGCTTGATGGGACCGATCTCTATAAATCGACTGGTATCCGGCTTACGGTTAGCTTGGCTGATGCCCTGTTTCGTTCCTGGATGCTCCCAGTTTGTGCCGGCAAGCTGATCAGTGTACTCTGGCAAAGTGAACCGCCAGCGCTGCTGCGCGGTCGTAGGATCGTTAACGTGGTTCCATAGATGCCTCACCATGGCCTGGAAGCTGTCCTTCAGACCAGTCTGATGCGTTCGGCCCTGGAAGAAAAACTCGAACTTGTTCCAGGCCCTGATGACATGCTTGAGGCGCAACTCCCTGCTGCGAGCCAGAAGGCAGAAAGGTCGCCTTTCTGAGCAGCCGTCTGCAAGTAGAGCCCGGACTTGGCGGACCGCCTGGGAAGTGATGCCTGGCAAGCCCTTGAGATATATAAGCGCATCGTCCTGGTTGGGGTCCCTGACTAGTCCGTCGACGTAACGCGCGACGTCGCGGGTGGGGAGGCTCGCAGAGATCAGATCGGCCATAGCGGAGTAGAACCATGCCAGAGGCGCGCCGTTGAAGCTCGGAGTCTTGAACAGCCACAATTTATTGAGTTCCTGGATGCGAAACTCGTCCCATTCACTCAGAGTCATAAGCCAGCGGCTCATCTGATTCAAATACCATCGAGTGCTGGCCATGCTGTAGGGGGTGATCTGCCATCTGTAGTACGCTTCCCAATACCACGGTCGCAGTGCAGCGGTCTCCTTCTGCTTAGCAACAAGCTGCTGGTTCAGGCTCCCCATGGAGGCTTGGGGGGGAAACGGTGGCTCGAACTTGGCGGAGTAAGTCCTGGTTTCCAAGTGATGTGACCCGAAGGCGTCGTCATCACGGTGCTCTCGAGCTCTGAAGTGTTTGGGAAACTGGAGAGTTCCACGACTGAATTTCTGGACTTGGTCTACCCAAAAGCTCTCCAAGAGTAGGTTGACGCTCCAGGTCCCAGGGATGGCATAGCTCAACCAGTTTTTGCGATAAGGGGCTTCCGGCCCCAAAGCGCCGGCAGCGTTGGCCGTCTGGTACCAAAATTCCTTCTCGAAATCGGGGAACCAAGGCAGACCAAAGTCACCAGCTGTGGGAAAATCGCTTCCCGTGAGTATGAGAGCGTTGCCTTTCTGGCGCGATGCTGCTGAATCTTGATGGAAGGGGAAGTTGATCTTCCCACCGAAAACAGCATTCTCAAAGGAAGACGCCAAGTCGCTAACCCCTTCATTACCGTAGGACTATAGTTATTAGTGAAGCCACAATAATGTATTGAGATGCAAACGAACCATGCCACCTATTCCGTTGTTATACTGATATGACTTCTGGAGTAATTCCTGCGATGAGTTAGCGCTGCTATTTTAACGATATTCCAGGCAATTGGCCTAAGGCTTTAAACCTACCAAGACTGCCCGAATCATCTGACGATCTAATTAGCATTCGTTTCCGAAAGTAAGACATAGTAAAGACTGCTTACCGTGATCGCCAGCATATGAATGGCCAAGACTCTTTCCATCGGCGTGCTTTGCTCGTCCAGCAGAGGTAGGATGGCCTCTATACTCAGAGCAACGACGCCGTAGTCCATATCACCGAAAAAGCCCTTCGTGTAATGCAGGCCACGTCCGCGGCACTCTTCGGGTCTTGGGTCGGTGAATTTTTCATCAAAGAACGTCCAATAGATCCGGTTCTTCATCAGGTCGATTGAGCGATAGCACTGTAGCTCGGCGTCGATCCAGTCTGGTTCGAAAATAAACCCTTCGGGTCCTGGCTTCGGGGGTTCGGGTTTTGGACGCGGTGGTGGGTACCATTTCTTCTGCTTCTTCTTCTTGTCGGCCTCGCTCACGTATTTCTCGCCTCTCGCTTCAGCTTCAGCCTTCTTGACTGCTTCGGCTTCAGCCTCTTTGATTGCCTCTAATTCCTCCGGGCTCACATACTTCACCCCCCTCGCCAAACAATCAGCCTTTTTGGCAGCCTCTATTTCTCTTTGCTTTCTCTCTTCGAGCATCTCAGCTAGCTCTTTAGCCGCTTGTTCTCTGGCCTTTTGATCCTTGATTGTCTGCTCTGCCATTTCCTTGTCTAAGCGCTGCAACTGTGCAGGGTCGAGGAATCCTGTCAGCGGATCCGCACTGTCGTCACCCTCGACGATCTTCTCCGAAGCACCCTTGGCTGTCGATGGATCGAATGAGCTTGCCATAGGATTGGGCTTCCAGGAAGGAGCTGCTTGCGGGGCGGTCGTGGGAGCTGCGGCTGTTGAAATAAATTGAGGTTTAATCCTCGGCTGGAACTTATGAATCGCTCGGGTTACACCAGCTCCCATAGGCTGCTGCAACGCCTCGAACATTCCCCCGTCAGACAGAAAGGTTTGCATCCTACCGACTGTTAGCTAAAGTCCAGTCGTATGGTGAAGTAGGCGGCTTACCAAGGTCCCTTGAATGAGTGTTTGAGAATCCTGTCTGCCAACTCGATGCAGACACTCAGCTCGTCCCAAAGCGGCTTGTAGTGTACATTCCATCCAGTTCTTGATGCGATTGGTTTGCCGTTGATTTTCTCGATAGTGTGGCGAATTGGGCGATCCAAGAGAAGCCATCTATTCTTACGAAACAGATTGAGGTGGTTTGTCTCGTCGACACGGATCTGTCGCCCCTCAAACAGGTTCTCGCTCCAGGTTTTGGCATCCTTTAGAGGTTGGTAGCTATCGAGCTGGGAGAAGAGTTGCGCCTCTCGCGTCCGAAGGCCCTTGAAGCGCGAGATTTGAAGGCGCTCGGTAAGGAAAAGATCATCATACTCAGAGGGCTTGAGGTTGGGTTTAGCAGCATAGTCATTCGGCGGAGAGGGGTTGCCAGCACCAGAAGGAGTGACAGGCGGCTCTCGCGGCGCAATCCAGGTGTGTTCAGCACTGTGATAGCTGGGCTCGTGTCCGCGGAGGCCAAAGTGACTGGCCCACGGAGAAGGAGGCCGCTCCCCGAGCTCACCCATCTGCTGTATCAAGCCACCACCGGCATCCTCATCAGAGTCAGACTCCAGGACACCTTGGACGACCTGCTCAGAGAGAGCCCTTGCCTCCTCCGAATCCTCGTCTTGTTGACTCTGATTGCCTGGGACTGAAGCCATCGTTTGAGAAACAGAGTGATGCTCGCAGTCGGCTAAGCACCAGTCAAAGATGCAGTGAGAAGTGAAAGGGGAAACAACAAAGATCGTATAAGGCTTTCGAGAGGAAAAACTTCAAGTTAGACGTTTGGGGGAACAATAACTATACCATCGATCACCTTGTCCTAGTTGCTGAGCGAGCTAGACAAAGAGATGTCTCCCTACTCCCAGAGCATACGAATTCAGTAGCTCATTCAGGTTCAGTCTCTCGTTCTAACACGATGCAGCTTTGAACGGACCAGCCAGCGGACAATGGCCGTGCCATGACCGTGTCAAAATGGAAGCCATAACGCCACAAGTTAACAATTAGGCGCTTGTCCTTTGTTCTTATGATAATCCTCCCTGCATCGTGGTGCGGCGTGGCTAGTCACGTCCGTGTGGGTATGTCCGCATCAGGCCGTCCTCTCCCTTGAGCAGAGCATAGTAAGGCATGGAGACAACAATGAAATCGCGCTCTGATGGTGACCCCGGTGATGTACTAGCTTTGGCTTGGGGTTGGCCGGTGCGAGGTGGTGGTGCTCCTAACATGAAATTGCGGTGCACGTGACACCAGCACAATGCCTAAAGTAGCCATTAAATCAATCCTTAAAATCATCCTTAAAATCATCCTTAAAACACATCCTTTGATTATATCTAAGATATTATCTTCATTATGACCTGAGGTTATTGATAGAAAATAATTGCTAGTAGGTATATAAGACAAAGGACGATGTTTGGAAGCAGTCCTTTTCTTTCACCCACTTGGATGCCTCTCGCAAAGTCAACCTTAGTCTTGCACAAGACCATTTTGGTCGCATACTTTGGGAGGACTTGCTGGAATTTTCGTGGGTTTCAGAGTCCTTTCTTCGCTGTCTGTTCCAACAGCGGAATACTTGGATGTAGATTCAGTAAGAGTGACTGTTGCTGTGCATTTTGAATCTGAGGTTGTAACACCTTAAATGAAAAGAGGCAACGCAATGTTATGAAAGTTATGCCCATCGCACATCACTGAGGTGCTCAACATGGTATTGAGTCAAGTCTAATCGGCTGTATCTATTGCCTGCCTCCTTGTCCACCCGAAGCCTAAGAACTACGCGTATGAGATGCTCCAATCCCACTCGCATTTCCATTCTCATTCCCCTTCAGTGGTAATCTAACAGAGTAGGCAATCTCTATCGGTAGCCCCAGCGGCCATTCCATTACCAGAAACGCATTTTAACTTTTGATCAGACGCATGACAAAGGAAATGTGGTATGTGGTCATCAGAAGAAGTGGTAATCGTCAGAATATGGTCGAGTATCGGCGTTTATGCATGATCCGTTTATAAATCATCCTCATCGCTGAACACCTCCTCACCACGCTTTCGGCGGGCCATACGGTCTGTAAACAAGTTAGCTGCTGTGATATCGCCTGGGAATAATTCGGTAGTGACTTACCCTTCTTCTTCTTTCGTGCCTCGGAAGAGCTTAGCTTGGCCTTCTTCTTGGTGCTGACAATCTTGTTGCCCATAGCATCGAACTTCTCCTCCTCATCCGCATCGTCGCCCTTGAGACGGGGGCCGGCGCCCTGGCCCTGCACCCAGTTGTGGCCTGAGGGGGTCATCTTGCCGTCCATGACAGCCCAGACCTCCTCAGTGATGTTCTTGGTGAACTCGGCGGAGTGAGTGATGATGATGACACCACCCTCGAACTTCTTGAGGGCCTTGGACAAGGCACCGAGAGAGTCACGATCGAGGTAGTTGGTAGGCTCATCGAGGACGATGAGATGGGGTCGCTGCCAAGAGCAGGCAGCCAGGACCGTCTTGACACGCTGACCACCAGAGAGACCACGCATACGCGAGTGAGAGACAAGCTCGGCATCCAGACCGAAGTTGGCGCAGTGAGACTCGATCTCCTTTCGGACCAGAGGTCGGAACTGACCGGAGGCAAGTGCCTCCTTCATGTCGACATCTGCGACCATCTTCTGGTGAGAGCCCAAAAGCTCGTTTCGGGGCAACCAGGCGTTGTCGGCAGTCATCATGGGAATCCATCGCTCATTCTTCATTCCGATGTTCTCTCCGAGAGCGAACGAGCACTCATACTCGTACGAGTTCTTGAACTTTCTGCGGCTGTTGATGCCAATGACACGTCGCTGGGTACCCTCAACACGGAAGACCTTGTCCATGGCCTTCTCATCCTCCTCGGTGATGATCTTGTTGGCTCGGTCCATGGTCTCACGATCCTCGCCAGTCTGGAATCGCCACTGGATGTATTCGGAAGGAGTCTTGTCCAAGTGGTTATCGATATGGGCGAAAGCGTGCTGCTTGATGTAGGCGATACGGATGTTCTCGTGCTGGTAAATCTCACCAGCGGTGGGGATAAGCTCACCGCAGAGGACGTTGATCAGAGTCGACTTTCCGGCACCGTTGGGGCCAATGACGGCAATACGGGAGCCCAGAGAGCACTGGAAGCTGATCTCCTCAATCTGAGGCTTGGTAGTACCGGGGTACTGGAAGGTCATGCGGGTGGCACGCAGAATAGCCTTGGCCTTGGTCTTGACACCTTCAAGGAAACCGGGCTCGGGGAAAGAGAACTCGGTCTCCGAGGCACTGAGCTCGTAGTAGGAACCGGCAGAGGGGCACCTCTTGACGAACTCCCTCAGGTTACCACGATAACGCTTAAGCTTGAAGCGCTCGTAGTGGACAATGTGCTGGCACACGTTGTCGAGGAAGGTGGAGTCGTGGGAGACGATGATGGAAGTGCAGGGAGAGTTCTGGAGGTACTCTTCGAGCCACTTGACGTTCTTCACATCCATATGGTTGGTAGGCTCGTCGAGCAACAGAATATCGGGAGCCTCGAAGACGGCACGGCACAGAGCCAGCTTCATCTTCCATCCACCAGAGAGAGCAGTGATCTCACCCTGGGTCATGGTGTTGTCGAAGCCGAACTCGCCCAGCTGCTTCTCGACATCGGCCTTGGAGGTGGTGACACCAGCCTCCTCGAGCTTCTTCATGGTCCAGTCAATCGTCGTCATCTCAGTATCAGCTGAGTCAAGGTCGTGCTCAACGAAGACAGTCTTGACCTCGCTTTGCTTGGGGAAACCCTCGACTTGCTCGTTGTTAATGGCACGCATGAGGGTGGACTTTCCGGAACCGTTGGGACCGCAAAGACCGTATCTCTGACCACGCTTCAGGCGGAGATGGGTCTGGTTCAGAAGAATCTTGGCACCGTAGGCGAGAGAGAACGTGCAGTTGCAGAGATCCTCGCCAACCTCATCGTCGGCATCAGCCTCGACCTCCTCAGCAGCACCGGGAAGGGCACGCTTGCGGAAGGTCTCGACGATGGACTCGGCGCTGTCGATACCGCTGATGACAGCGACATACGGCTTGAGGTTGTCGACCCAGATGCTGGGCTCGGCCTCCTTCTCGTCAACGAGCTGACCGGCAATGGCAGCAATGTACTCGGCGACGGGAGCCATCTTCTCGAGGTGGTTGCCAAACTTGGGGGTGACAATCTCCTTGAACTTGGGGAGGATAACGTTGACGGCACCGTCGTGGCGGGCCTCAGGGATGACACCGTCCTTGACGTCACCAACACGGTTTAAAGTGTCGAGAGCCTGCTTGGTCTTCTCACGAGCCTCGGGATCAGCAAGGTTCTCGTAGTTCTTCTGGAGACCTGGCATCATCTTGGGCAAGAAAGGAGCAACGATGTTGGGGTCGTCAACGAGCTTGCACATGTTGTCGACAATGACAGCAGCCTTTCGCTTGATACCAGTGTCGCGCTCACTCAGACCACGATCCAAAAGAGGGACCAAGAGGGCGAGGGTGGGCTCTTGAACCTCGGTGACGAAGGTGGTAGCACCGAGCAAGTGAACAGTCTCAGGGACGTTCTCAGGCTTGGCGATACACTTGATCAGCTCGGGAATGAAGCGCTCAATATCTCTGTTGGAGATCAACTTGCAGAGATTCTCCATAGTGGTGTACGCACGCTCCTTGACCTCCTTCTTGGTATCCCACATAGCCTCGGAGATGACGGGAATCAACTCGGGGACACGGAAGGCAAGCTGGGCAGGAGAGTTCTTGACGAGGGCATCGACAAAGTCAAGAGCAATCATCTTTTCGGGCCACTTCTGTGCGGTTCGGATGGACTCCATGATGGCCGGGAGAGCGGCCTTGAGTGCATTGGCGTTGAGAGCACCGGCAATAGCCAGGACAGCGCCGGAGGCGGCAGTCTTGACGGCGGTGATCTTGTCGCCGACAGCAAGCAAGATGCTGGGGAGGAGGACAACGAGGTAGGGCTCGACGGAGGCGGAGACCTCGGCGTGCGAGGCGATGGCCTGGATAGCGATGGCAGCCTTCTCGCGAGCTCCGGCATCCTTCTTGCTGGCCAGCTGCTTCTGGAGACCCTCAATGATTCTAGAAATTAATGCGTTAGCCGGAGTTCGATGCCGATGTGTTTTTTTGTGGGTGCTGGACCAGCCCATTACGAAAGCCTTGAAAACCGGAGGGGCAACGACTGATTGGCGGGGTCGTCGCTCGCCCGCCCAACTCCCAGGCCCCGCGCACACCCAGAGCATGTGGCGGGCGGTAATGCCGGGCGCATGTAGACAGAGGGAGAAAAAGTTGGTGTCTGAGTGCGAGGCTCGAGGCAAGCAGCCACAGTGTAGAGGCAAGAAGCCCAAAAAAAGGCAGAGGCATTACTCACTTGGTAGGGACAGCCTGGTCTTCGATGCGGCCGTTGATGAAAGAGGCCAGCTCGTTGGCGGACTCCCGGATGGAGGACGCATCCTTGGACACGGTGAGCTTCTGGAAGAGCTCGTCCAGGACGGCGATCGACTGCTGGTTTTCGGTAGGCATGATGTCGGTTTGGGGATTTATTGGTATTATAAAGGAGGAGGAGGCGTCGGGATCTAAAGCGGAGGTATAATCCAACTTCTATCGAAAGATGCCGAGTCTCGGTGGTGAGAGCCCACGGAGACGGAGGAGGGGTCGACTCTGCTCTATCGCGGCCGAAGAAGTGCCTCTTGAAGGGGGCGGGGTCGTTCGGTGGAAGTGATTCCAAGGAACAACAGTCGGCAACACAAAGATCGTCTGGAGGATGACGACCGAGAGATGGAGACGAAGGAGAGGAGGGGATGAGGCGGAGGTGGAGGAGGGAGAAGGGAAATTTTCTGGAGGTCTGGGATGGACAAGTTTTTAATATGTGCCTCGCCTCTGGAATCCACAACTTTTTTTTT
>JAANBC010000748.1:0-10551 GCA_014621405.1 Stylonectria norvegica | reverse complement strand
ACTCCGTGCCGGAGAAGGCGCGCAGGGCCTCGTAGAGGATGGCCATGGGCAGGCGCGGCCATTTGCAGACGAGGAACTCGAGGACATGGTAGTTGATGAAGGTGCTACCGAGGAAGGCGAGGTTGGAGTTGTTGAAGCTAGGGTTGTTGTCGGCCGACGGCACGATGAGAGCCCTGGCCAGCGTCTCCAGGGGGATCTTCTGGGAGAGCGATAACCGGGCGTGCAGTGCGGCGAGCTTGGCCGAGTCGGCAGCTCGTTGGAAGGGAGGCGAGGGGAGGGGTCCTCGGGCGTCGTCGGACACGAGGTCCTCGTCGAGGAAGTCGGGCGCCGCGGCCACGGCCGATTGATGGCGGAGTGAGATGGAGATGGAGCTGGAGATGGACGGGAGGAAGGGCCGTGGCCTAGCGATGCCAGCTCCGGAGCGAGCCTGCACCTGCAGCAATTGGCCGGCCCATCGTTGCGCCCGTACGCGCTTCATGTGGCCAGCAGTATCCCTCAGTCCCAAGCCCGTCGGTTCAGGCAATTTCGTATGAGGCCGATGAGTCCGAGGTTCGCGGGAGGTCGAGGTCGAGGTTCGGCCGGTCGTCTGCTGCCGTCACGAAAAAAGTTCTGCGTCGATGCGGCCAGTCGTGTGAGCTGGGGGGAGAGACCAGCCAACGGTCGCCCGAGCTAAGCGCGGACTAATCTCGGCCCGGGCGGTATTTGGCGGTTGGCGTGGGTGTTGGCAACCTCACTTCTCGGGTCTGAGGCGCCTGAGGCTTGGAACAGGACTACGCATCTCAAGACGCCATTGCGCTCCCAGAAATCTCCCCAAACATCCGTTGACAGGTCAATCAAGATGGTAAGCCATGTTCTCCCTTGCTTCGGCAGCCCGTTTGCTAACAATTGACCAGGGCGGCGGCGGAAAAATCCCGTAAGTTACCTCCTCGACCACCATCTGCTCTCCCGAACGACCCATCTAACCGTCGCCCGAAGCTACCCCAAGCATGTGTGGTCGCCATCCGGAGGCTGGTACGCGCAGCCTGCGAACTGGAAGGCCAACACGTTCATCGCAGGCGCCGTCATGTTCGGCATCGTGGCCGTGACATGGAACTTCAGCGCCGGGCGGGAGACATGGGCTCGCAAGCCCGAGGCGTGGGAGTGGCACCCCAGCCGATAGTACGTTTTCCCTGTGCGATGGGGCCCGGGAAGGCCTTGTTTTAAGGAAAATATGCTGACGCGGTTCTAGCTGGTCGAAGCAGTTGATCGAGTGGGATAAGGAGGATCGGTTGAAGCTGGAGCAGCAGGACAAGAAGAGCGATTCTTAGAGGGGCCAGGGTCGGCTTGTGTACAATTTCTCGGCAGATGATCAAAGACATGTATATGGGACCTCTTGCGGGCACGCGCTGTGTTTCGGAAGTGAAGTTCTGTGAGGTGAAGGGTGCTTGTAGATTGTCTCGATGTGAGTGTTATGGAACATGAATCCACGTCAAGGACCAACCTCTGATGCTGCAGTCATACATTTGCAGTGGCTTTGTGAAGTAAGGGTACTGACGAAAAGCTCATGTTGAATCTTGCTTCGCGTCATCCGCAGTAGTTCTCGTTATACTGGGTGTTGATGATATGTTTTGTGATGAGCGAATCAGAGCTCTGACGAATGTGCTTACGATATGAATTGTGCAGAAAGTCGAGCTGCTGCCTTTGCCACCTTGCCTCAGTAGCTGGCTTTTTTTTACGTGCTCTTTATGTAAAGCACCTAAATCAGTACAACGAGTCAAAGTCTTTTTACAAGTATTTCAGGGTATTCTCTGTTGCAATCATTAAAATATTTGTAGATACCCGAGGCTGCACTTTCGGTGATACCAATACTAGTTAACGAAAATCTGCCTGCATGACAGCCTACAAGTCCTCGGAAAATATGCAGTGCCCATCAGGCCTGAATCTGTGGTTGTTTCTCTTAGGCAGAGCGAATGAGACTCATGACAATTGGAAGCGAAATTATTCTGACGATGACTTGAAGCGGGCGGTTTCAAAGTGTGACAAAAATGTGTCAACCTTGCGATGGCCGCATGTTAGGCTCAAGCATCGGGCTGATTAGATGTTTGGCTAGGATAAAGTTTTCCCGACGAACCGAATTTGGCATTACAGTAAAACAAGTCTATAACGATACGGCCAAACGAGGCTTGCCCATTGTTAGAAAGAGGATGTCGCAAGAGTCCGGTTTAGTTGGGCGCATGCTGTTATTAGAGAATCTAGCAAGAAGGTATATATCACAGGAAAAGTAGGGGGGTTCTTAAGGCCTACGCATTTATATTTCCCATCAGGCACTAAATATGCTCTGCTGTAGTAGGTCTCGCTTCCTTTTTTTTTTTAGTAATCTGAGCAGTAACTCAGTTAAGTTTCTAGTAATTATTATACGGAAGTGTTTTTATCATAGTTTACAATAAAATTCAGAGATGCTCAGATTTTGGTACATAGTCGAAATATCGTTGCAACACGGATTGTTCTAGACTAGCTTTACTATAGTTAATAAATGTAAGTAGATGGCTTTGAGCCAACTTCGACTTGACAGCGAGTCCGTACTATTGATATTGTGAGATGATCTTAGTAAGATATCCATGTGCATGTGAATATACTTCTTGATGCGGTGTGCTGTCTCGCGATGTCGTCATTGAGCCTCGTGCAGATGTCATCGAGTGAGTCTACAAGGCAGAATCAGTATCAAGTACAGCTTGACAGCTTCAGGCTGAAAACCCGTACATAAAACTCGTATATATTTTAGGTGCACAAGATCAAACACCAGTAGTACGGGAGCCTCGTTGTGCATCCATTGCTTACAAGACATCTACAACAGCGGGATGCTGCCCGAGCAAGCCACAAGCACAGCCCCAAACCATCAGTGATGGGTGCCGAACCGGAGTGGGTGGGGCAGCCCGCCAACGTCAGTGACCCAACGCCAATGACTCCAGGCGGTCACTGCGCTGTCAAGCTGTCTGCGGCCTTGGGAGGCGATTGTGTTGACGTGAATCAGTCCGTTTCCTAACAACTTCTACCTCCAGCTCTTATCATGTTCTCTGATCGTTTGTATTCTCTCCTCTGGTAGCATCTCTTGCTTCTGCCTTGACGTCTTCCTCACCCCTGGGCTGTGCGTATCCTGCTTTATCCAAACTCTTTTCTCTACATACTTCCTCTTTTGGCGAACCCTTGCGGCCTCGGCACCTAGCCGATTGCTTCTGTCATCGTCGACTACCTTCCACATACACAACACAGCAACCATTTGCACACTTCCAGGCTCGACGACTCTCGGAAGCCGTCGCTAACTTCACGACTCTATCTTGTGAGTAGCTTGCCACTTCCTACCGCAGCCCCTACTATGGAGCCGTTGTTTGATGCCCGTCGCTCCCACCTTTGCTGACACCGTCCCACTTGCAGCTTGCATAGCTTGCGGCAGCCACTTCATTCGCCACGTCCAACACCCTCTCTCCATCATTCCGATTGCATCGACAAGCCGTTGCTCGAATTGGTCGCCTGCTTTCCGCTGTTCACCTGCTTCTTGGTGAACCTTTTGTCTTATAAATACCCCGCGTTCGCCTTACTTAGGGGCCCTATTCGTCGGGCCTATCCTCCTGGAGCTTGAACATATCTATACCGTCGAGTCTTCCGTTGGGAGCTATCGTCTCGGATCTCCCACGTCGGTTTCGACGCGCCTTGAGCGACTCGTCTGGAAATAGTCAGGCTGGCGTTTCGCGCCCTTCGCCTAGCCGGCCTCGCTGTAGGCCTCGGACTGAGCGCCTTGACTGCGTACCAGCGAAGCCAGGCGCTAATGTCTTCTTACCATCACCCGGGGAGTCCTCACCTCGACGCAACGGCGGGCCGTGAGGTTGTCTTTTGCCACGCATGCTCCAACGAGTGGTATCGAGAGGATGGCGGCCTAATATGCCCTCGTTGTCAGGGTGAAGCCACAGAAATTGTAACTACCTTACCCAACCGATACGATATCTTGATCAAGACGACCCGGCTGACAGTTTGCAGATTGACCCCGAGAACGACCCTCGAGAATCCGAACACAACTCATCAGCCTCAACTTCGCCCGAGCGAGCTCCGAACGACTTTCTAAATGCCGGTGATTCCGACCCCGACGAAGCAGACATCGAAGAGCAGATGGGAACGAATGGGTTCGTTTATCGGCGTAGCGTGAGGGATCGTCGTCCAAATCAAAGGCCTCACAATCCCAACCCCGACCTGGTGTTCGAGCGCTTTATCGACATGATCAACGGCTTTGGCCCCCAACGGATGGGCAGGCCTACCGGAATGGGCTTATTCGACGGAGATCCCGACGACGGTGATACAAACAACGGACAGAATATTCACCCCGGATCTCACCCACACGCCAGTCTTGGCGCAAGTCGTGGACCTGGCGAGCATCAGCATTATGGACATCCGCAGGTTCGTCAGACAACGTTTACTGCTGGTCCTTTCGGTGGTGGTACAACTTCAGTGACTATTGTTTCTGGTCCTATGCCGTCGGGCCGTGGCCAACGCGGTCTCGGAGGTCCACGGGATCCATTTCAAACGTAAGTAAACTTGGCAACAACATAGCCTGCCCTGCGTCTTACTCGGGATCTATGATTCCAAGAACTAACTCGTATCGTAGCATATTCTCCAACTTATTACGTGATGCTGGCCCCCCAGCTGGTGCCAACAATGAAGACGGCGAAAGGGGCAATGGGCCTCCGCCAGGATTTGCGCGAAGCCTGCAAGATATCCTGAATTTGATCAACCCTGCTAACGCCATGGCTGGCGATGCAGTTTACTCCCAGGAGGCTCTGGATCGGATTATCACGGGCCTGATGGAAGCGAATCCCCAGTCTAATGCTGCCCCGCCTGCAACGGCAGAGGCTCTCAAAGGCTTACCTCGAAGGACTGTGGAAAAGAGCATGCTAGACACGGATGGGAAAACGGAGTGCTCCATTTGCATCGATGACATGAAGGAGGGCGAGACATCGGTGGCTTTACCATGTAAGCACTGGTTTCACGAGGAATGTGTCGTCCTTTGGTTAAAGGAGCATAACACATGTCCCATATGTCGAACACCGATCGAGAAGGGTGGCGCAAACCCTAGCAGCGACAACAACGATTCTCAGGGTGGTGGTGGCCTCCAATCCGAACAGAACCCCGGACCAGGACCATCATCTTCAGTACCCCCTCCGCCCGATCCAGCACAACAAGGGTCGGCTTGGTTCCCAACTTTTGCCGGGACCTTTGGTGGACCGCTCGATGGAGGACCCGGCACACAGAGTCGTCCACGATACTCCCGCCCTCCAAGCCAGAGCCAGAGTCGACTCAACGAAGCACTACGCAACCTGTCTTCGATTCAGCGGGAGAGGGAGCTTGCACGTGGACGCGATGGGGCTTCGACATCGGGATTTAGCTACGACACGTCACGACTACAACGGCGCGACTCGGCATCTCCGACAAGCCCACGAATTTCAGAACCGTGGGAGTATTCGGAAAGGGTGAGAGACAGACGTGAGCCGGATGGCAACCGTCGTACTGGAGCGGATCGCGACCAACGGCGGCCGAGCGGCGGCAGTGGACCGATTAATTGGCTTCGCGACCGGTTTAGCGGAGGAGGCGGTTCTGGCAGTGGCTCGTCCCGAGACGCAAGGCGGTCATAGGAGCACAGTGCTTCTTCATGGTCGATGCCTACGTCATGACCGAGCTGACGACGACGGCTTCGTCGGGAGGCATTATTTGGATGTTGCGGCTGGGGAACGAAAGCATATCGCTGATACGAGAGTGGGCTTGCGCGCTATCATCGATAGCAGCTTCTGCGGATATTCCTCTTTGCCGCCGCCTCTACGAAGAGAGCAGCTTTTGCGGCAAGTTATCGCGGCCGGAGTATGGTTGTGTTGGTTTTCATGTACGATTGGCAGGAAATAGAAGCAACGGATTGGGTGCGGGTTTCGGTTTGGCATGCGTGACTGAGTTCTATGGATACCCAAATTCGAATAAGATTGATGTATCTCGCTAACGTGGAGCTCGATGATGACTGTGCGGAAAACGTCGGCGAGGTAGACGTTTCTCCCCGGTGACTGTTCTTCCTGATTGTCTTGGAGAAGAATGATGCATAGGTACTGCCCTGAAGGTGACAACAATCTAAGTATTACGACCCTTGGACTGCAGATGGTATATGCAATTCACTCATATTGACTACTCATTGGAGCATCAATCTTCAAACGTTGTCTGGTTGGTAATTAACTAAGTAATAATGCTTCCGCCTGGTAAAATACATACCAGGGGCGGAATCTGATAAGTGTAACTTATAATCCTTGTGATTTGTATCCTTCCAATGATAGTTCACCCAACCAGATTACTATATTTGTATGTAAGCGGTATCGCGGCGGTTCCAAGATGCCGATCGCGAACGGACTTGAGTGGTTGCCTATGCATATGCGGATTTCAGGCGGGAGTGAAACCGAACTCCCCTTTATTATTATGGATTTCCTTGCATGGCCTAGGAAAGCTCCAAAGTCGACTCGGCCGAGTGACAGGGGCCAGGGAGACGGCAGCGGGAATCGGGCGCCACACAGGGGCACCTCGGGACCGTGTCGGCGGGACAGAGTCTAAGCGAAAATTACGAGCGCCGACGCGACAAGACGCAACGACGTCAACCTTTCAAACCTCGGCTACCTTAGACATTCCGCTATTTGAAATATACGGCACTTAACTCGCCCATGGGTACAAATACGTCTTGAAATCTCCGAGATGCACCAACAAAAGATGCATCCATCAACCAAGGAATCGACAAAACCCCACCTGATGCCGCGGCACACCGGTCATCCCGTCCCCGCTGTTTCCCAGAAGGCGAATCAACGCCATGGATGTCTGGTGCTTGGTCGTCAAGCGCATCAGGGGGGAGCCACGCAATCTTTATGCCCGGCATGCACGGCCATGCACGGCGAATTGGCCGATGAGATGGCTTAGACCTGTCTGACGTATTTGTAGCCATGTCTAGAGTGTCTCGAGGCTCAAGCCACTCCCGCATGCTGCACGAGCGGCCGTTCTCTTAGCCCGCATCTCCGACCCGTCTGCATCTCGGCGTCAAAGCATGGCGTTTCGGTCTCGAGTCTCGACGGCTTCCCGGCCGATGGCTCTGCAGGGGCGGAACCAAGTTTCATACCCAGAGACGCGAAACAGCCGAGTGCCCGATGCCGATCGTTCTGCTTCAAATGGTCAGGTATAAGAGCGCCATGGCCGTCGTTCTGTGTCGTGCCGTTGCCCTGAGAGGGGTTATGGAGATATTGTCCTAATATCAGCCCATCTTTTCTTCTTCTGCCAGTTGACAGGACGCTTCCCCTCGTGAACCTTAGCCCTTGAGACACCCAGACTCTAGTTGATACAGGCGCATCTACTAATAGTCCAGCTTATGTGAATTGAGTTACAACATCACCAGCTGCCCGCCCCAATCATCACCATGGCTGAAGTCGTTCCCATTCCCGAGCCCCGTGGGCTTCCCTTATTGGGTAACCTGGCCGAGTTCACCTCCAGTCCGCAGGCCGATCTCAATCGACTCGCCGATACATACGGTACGTACTGCGTCATAACCGCTACAACGCTCTCAAGCCAAAGAGAGAGGACTGATTATTGCAGGGTCCATCTTCCGACTGCATTTCGGCGCAAAGCCAATCGTGTTTGTCGGATCCCAAGCACTTGTAAACGAAGTTTGTGACGAAAAGCGATTCAAGAAGACGTTGAATAGCGTTCTCGGAGTAGGTGGAACAGATGCTCATCTTTGACTAACAACTCTAATACGACACCAGGTTGTGAGAGAAGGTGTCCATGATGGACTCTTCACAGTCAGTCAACCTCGCACCCTGTATCTCGAAGCTCTCCCATGCTAACTGTAGCATAGGCATACGATGATGAGCCCAACTGGGGCAAAGCCCACCGTGTTCTCATCCCAGCCTTTGGGCCTCTTTCCATCCGTGGCATGTTCGACGAGATGCACGACATTGCTACCCAGATGTGCATGAAGTTTGCCCGTCATGGCCCGCAAGCACCGATCCATGTCGCCGAAGACTTCACTCGGCTGGCTCTCGACACCGTCGCCCTTTGTTCCATGGGCTTCCGCTTCAACTCCTACTACCGAGAGGATCTTCACCCCTTTGTCCAGGCCATGGGGGACTTCCTCTCTGAGTGCGACAGAAGACACAAGCGTCCGTCGTTTGCACCCAACTTCCTCTACCGAGCAGCCAACGACAAATTCTTCTCCGATATCCGAATCATGAAAGACACTGCCGACGAGGTGGTCGAGTCAAGGAAGCAGAACCCTAACGATAGGAAGGATTTGCTTGCCGCCATGCTCAACGGCGTCGACCCCCAGACAAAAGAGAAGCTCTCGGACGAAAACATTACCAACCAGCTCATCACTTTTCTGATCGCAGGCCACGAAACTACGTCGGGTCTATTATCATTCACTTTTTACCATCTGCTCAAGCACCCGGCGGCGTATCAGAAGGTGCAAGAAGAGGTGGATCAAGTAGTTGGCCGAGGGCCCATCAAAGTCGAGCATCTCACCAAGTTCCCCTACATCAATGGCGTGCGTACAAGTGTCTTTTGCCCATCTCAACACATTTCCCCTAATTAATCTTGACATCAGGTCCTTCGCGAGGCACTTCGGTTGAATTCAACAATTCCAGTCTTTGGTACCGAGGCCTTTGAGGACACGCTCCTCGACGGCAAATATCTCGTCCACAAGGGAGAAGTCGTCACGGCCTTCATTTCAAGATCCCATCTCGACCCGGCCGTATTTGGCGACGATGCCAACGAGTTCAAGCCCGAGCGCATGACGGATGACAACTTCGCCCGCCTCAACAAGGAGTTTCCCAACTGCTGGAAGCCCTTTGGAAACGGCAAGCGAGGGTGCATTGGTCGACCCTTTGCATGGCAGGAAGCCATCCTCGCCATGGTGATGCTCTTTCAGAACTTCAACTTCACCATGGATGATTCCAACTATCACCTAGAGATTCACCAGACGCTGACGCTCAAGCCCAGAGATTTCAATATGCGTGCTAGCCTCCGCCATGAGATGACGCCCACTGAGCTCGAGCACTGCCTGGCAGGCGAGGCAATGCCGCACCATGAAAACTCGCACAAGGGACCTCCAACAGCATCTGACGTGCAAGCAGCCCCTGGAAAACCCCTTGCCGTCTACTATGGCTCCAACAGCGGTACCTGCGAGGCCCTGGCCCAACGTCTCGCCGCAGACGCTCCCCTCCATGGCTTCAGCACCATCACCGTTAGTCCCCTCGACGCCGCGAACCAGAACATGCCCAAAGATGTCCCCGTAGTCATTGTCACGGCATCCTACGAAGGCCAACCACCCTCCAATGCCGCCCACTTCGTGTCCTGGGTCGAGGGCCTCAAGGGCAATGAGATGGACAAGGTTGCTTACGCCGTGTTCGCCTGCGGCCACCACGACTGGACACAGACCTTCCACCGCATCCCCAAGCTTGTGGATTCGACGCTGGAGAAGCTTGGCGGAACGCGGCTCGTGCCGATGGGCAGCGCCGACGCGGCCGAGAGCGACATGTTCAGCGACTTTGAAACCTGGGAGGACGACGTCCTGTGGCCAGCCCTCAAAGAAAAGTACGGCGCCGAGAGCGCCGAAGGAACTGGCTCACAGGCCGGCATCTCCGTCGAGGTGACGATCCCCCGCAAGGCCACCCTTCGGCAAGACGTCGAAGAAGCCCTCGTCGTGTCGACAAAGACGCTCACCGTCTCCGGGCCCCCGAAGAAGCACATCGAGATCCAGCTCCCCACCGGCATGTCCTACAAGGCCGGCGACTACCTCGCCATCCTACCCCTGAACCCCAAGGCCACCGTCGCGCGCGTCTTCCGCCGCTTCCAGCTCGCCTGGGATGCCTCGCTGAAGATGCAGTCTGATCGCCCGACGACGTTGCCAATAGGCGCGCCCGTGTCTGCTTTCGACGTATTTAGCGCGTACGTGGAACTCGCCCAACCTGCGACCAAGAGGGTGAGTAACCTCGAGACCTTGGAGCGCAGCCTGTTTGCTAATCTCGCTGATAGAATGTGTTGGCGCTGGTGGAAGCGACGGAAGATGAGTCGATCATCGAGGAGCTGGAGAAGCTGGCTGGCGATGATTATCAAGAGAAGATCATCGCCAGACGCATGTCAGTCTTGGAGCTCTTGGAGAAATTCCCATCCATCGCCCTCCCGCTTGGCTCATACCTAGCCATGCTCCCTCCCATGCGAGTCCGACAATAGTAAGCCGTGCCATCGCCCCCTTTTTCTCTCCCTCTGCTAATCAACCCCCCTCCGCAGTTCCATCTCCTCTTCTCCCCTCGCCGACCCTTCCAAACTCACCCTCACCTACTCCCTCCTCGACGCGCCCTCCCTCTCCGGCCAAGGCCGCCACGTCGGCGTCGCCACCAGCTTCCTCGCCTCCCTCTCGCCCAACGAAAAGCTGCACGTATCCGTCCGCCCCTCCACCTCGGCCTTCCACCTCCCGCACGATCCCGAAACCACGCCCATCATCTGCGTCGCCGC
>JAANBC010000747.1:0-10554 GCA_014621405.1 Stylonectria norvegica | reverse complement strand
CACCAGCAGGCCGTGATGCACGCCCACCTCGCCCTCGCGGGGGAGCTAGGTCGGCCGGTGAGCGTGCACGGCGTCCAGGCGCATGGCGTTCTGTACGAGACGCTGGCAGCGTGCTGGAAGGGCCACGAGTTGGAGGTGATGACGCGGCGGAAACGACGTCTGGCGGCCGAGGGGGCCGAGGAGGATTCTTCGGACGGAGAGGACGAGCCCGTGGTGGGCGGGAAGCCGTATCCGCCGAGGATATGCCTGCATTCTTTCAGCGCCGGGTCTGAGGTGCTGCGGCAGTATCTCCACCGCGAGATTCCAGCCAGGATCTACGTGTCTTTCTCTTCAGCTATTAACTTGAGCACCGACCACGGACGAGCCAAGGTGGACGACGTGCTACACACGCTGCCCGACAACCGCGTGCTCGTGGAGAGCGACCTGCACATAGCCGGTGAGGATATGGATCGTGCCCTGGAGGACATGTATCGCAAAGTATGTGAGGTAAAGGGGTGGGGTCTCGAAGAAGGCGTCAAAAGAATAGCACAAAACTACGAGGACTTCATATTCGGATAAGCAACAGGCACAGGCCGGAATAAGTGTTTATGGTTATTTATTGTTGGTTGTGTTGAAAAGCAACGGTATATACTGATATCTACAGGGCATTTGTTACCCAAGAAAAAGCGCTCAAGACAGAAGCGAGTTGTGGTATCAGCTCAGAGGGACAAAAGAGACAAAACACGCCGGTCCATGACTCCGCTTCCGATGACAAGGTTAAAGAAAAAGCTAGGCAAGTATGCGCTACTATTGCTTGGAATCCCCGAGGACGTTGTCCGCGTTGGATCCGTTGCTTGAAGGCGTGTAGACGGTGGTGCCGGGGGTATAGCGACACCCATCCGACACGATGGACGAGTCGACGGACTCATCGTCGTAGGAGGGAAGCTGTTCGTCCAGCTCGAACACGGCACTGGGGCTCGTGTGCTGCGGGACCATCGGCGGCGGCGTCTGCTGGGTCGTCGTCGTGCGTGACCGGCCCTCCTCGGCAGCGACTAAGCCCTCAACTAGGGACGCGGCCTGGCGGAACTGAGCAATCTCCTGAGCCATGGACACGTCGGCAGCGAGCATGGCCTCTTTCTCGGCCTCGTCGTCGCGGCCGCCCCACTTGAGGAACATCCGGCTAAAGTAGGCTCGGACGGCGGTCCGGCGCTCATGGCGCGCCGCGCGGCGTTCTGCGCGAGATTGGTGGCGGCGGCAGGAGGGGCGTTCGCCGGAGATGCGGCGGTGGATGAAACGGAAGACGAAGGAGAAGATGATGAAGGCGGTGGCCGCCATGGCGATGGTGATGAAGAGGTCGTCTTCGGGAGGAGGAGGCTAGAGAAATGTTAGTTGCGTTCAGGGGGAGGTGGAGTGTGGGAAAAGGGGGGCAGCGTACCGGTGGGTGGTGGTGATGATGGTCGGGGCCTTCATGCCCATGGTGAGGAGGAGGAGGAGGAGGGCCGTCATGGTCGGCAACAAGGGGATGCTCTTGGCTGTCTGAGGAAGAAGCAGGCATGGCGAACTTGTCTTCGTCGGGACGCCCGTGGTGAGGCGGAGGCGGGGGGCGATCACCGTGTCCCGGGGGAGGAGGCGGGTGGTCACCGTGATGAGGCGGCGGCGGAGGATGATCGCCATGATGAGGACCGTGAGGCGGCGGCGGACGATCAAAGGGCGGCGGCGGCGGCGGTCCATCATGGAAGTGAGGATGATGCGGCGGTCTTCCGTGAGGACCATGAGGCCCATGTCGCGGCCCCTGTCCACACAACCTCCCCGCTGAATGCTTCACCTTCCTCGCCAGGGCGCGAACCACGCAGCGCACGCTGTCGCAGTCCTTGATACTCTGGTGACGCGACGGCCGGCGACCTTATCGGGGAAGCGCTCGAACAGCGCGTCCTCCTTTTCGCGGATCAAGTCCTCCAGCTCGTGCGCCTGCTTGCGCAGCAGCTCCAGCTCCATCAGCTTGCCCTGCAGTTCGTAGTTGTCCTTGGGCCCATCCTTGGGCATGCTGTCCGGGCGGGCCACGGCGGCGGCGGCGGCCTTCTGAGTCGAGACATCGTCCTCGGACACGGGCATGTACAGGCGGTAGTTGAGGGCGGCGCCGCCAACGTCAGTGATGAGCACGGGGGCCGTCTGGCGGAAGCTGGCGGAAAAGGCGACGACGTCGGACACGGCCTCGCCGTTAACAGCCTCGACGGCAAAGGTCATGAGCTGCTCGACGGGCACGCCGTCGGCCTCGACACAGGTGATGATCCAGCGGGCGTCGACGACGGCCGCGTCCTCGACCGTCAGGCTGCCGTGGCCGGAGCCCTTGGCGCTCTGGGACAGGGGCTGGCCGTTGATCTTGACGTTGGCGAGGCCGCAGACTTGCTGCGACTCACCGACATCGAGACGAAGGGTCTGTGAGCGAGTTGTTAGTATCGACGTTGGTTTACGCGTGTCAAGGCAGTCAGGGGGGAGGTGGTTACGTACCAGCGTCTCGGCCTTGTTCTTCTCATTGGGAACGTTTAACGTGACAAACGCTGAAGGAACAGTCTCTGATCAAAGCCATCAGCCTGGAAGTTCCTCTCTCAACGATGCCTCCATTTCAGCATCCCATCTTCTTAATGCCGACTCACCTTCAAGTCTAAACAGCGAAGCCCCCACCAACACGGGCGCCAGCAACAACGCCGCCGCGGCAGCAGCCTTGTCGAATCCACGCATGATTCGCTAGGCTCCCAGTTCCTCTACAGTTGCAAGTTGATGACTCCAGGCCCCCCGAGTTTCCTACTCTTTCTGCGTCGTCAGAGTGGGTTGGCGTTTGGGGTTGCGTGTGCAGGCGGCGAGGAGAGAAGCCAAGACGACGAATTAGGGCGAGGATGATGAAGAGTAATTCGTAATGCTTTAATCAGGCAGAAATAGAGAGAAGAAGAGAAGAAGAGACGAAGACGAAAAGGACGAGGGCTCCGAGAGAAGAAAAGACGCCCGCTTACAAGGCCTTGGGCAAGTCCGAGTGCAAGTCGGGAGACACATCCTAGCGGGTATGTGGGGGAGGAGACCCCTCCCGTCGCAGAACAGTACTAGGACATATCTCAGTACGTACCTCTTTACTATTTAAAACGAATAGTGGATTGGATTTCCATCTGGAGGAGAGACAGACCGGTAGGGTACACGTCACCCCACGACGCCAGGGCAAATTGAGGCACCCTGCAAAACAGGTCCTGCCTGTACTTGACACTCCCAACTGCCGCTGTCCTCACGATTCAATTACATGTATTCATACCTCAGCTGTGGATGCCGTGTAAATTAGACCATCAGTTACACGCACGTATGGAATATTACTGCGTTCCCCCACCCCTGACCTGTTCCTCCGAAAGCAGCGCAGCGCAGAAAATCCGCGACGACGGACAGTTTCTCTAGCTGGCTGCGGTGATTAGGTACAAGACCGCGAAGGGAAGGGACTGGATGGACAGTGAGGTGGGCGTACGCAAGCAACACCTAAACACCGCCCACAGGGGGGCTGGACTGGATCCTCCAGGGGGTGCACGGGGGCCACCCGCAGGGCTGCTAGGGGCGACGGCTGGGCGCATCACGTATCACGCTGGCTGGCGGGCCAATCAGCGTCGACGAGCTGACGAGTCCCTCTACGAGGCCTGGGTACGCTATAATTGTTTGGTTTGTTGGGCCTTTGGTTTACTGTACCTTGAGGAGGATGAGGCTACGAATATGAGAACTGCTAGTACATACTTGTTCTGATGAACTACAGTACTAGTGGTACTTAGTACGCAAAACGTAGAATTCACTTGACTGTAGGATTGTACCGTAGGTAGTACGGAATATGAGACTTGATAACCCCGTCCAGCCCCCGAAAGCCGAGGCCAGGGCTGCTCCCGGACGCTGCGCGTGCTTTTCCGCTCGCGCTGCGTTGCTCGTCATCGTCATGAACTGTTCCTGGATACATTCCAGAGTGCAAGCGAGGTAGTCTCTACCGCGTTTATCAAACTCTGATCAAGGTACAGATAATCCATGATACTTTAACAATTCTACGAGTACACACGCGAGATAATGCACGTTCGAATGCAGTGTAAGTCGTCGTTTATTACAGTAATGATTGTCTATCATGCCACGGCCCTGTTTCGTCAATCGGGAGTTCGTTGGTGGATGCCGCTAGACTATTCCGACCTAGTACGTAGTGCGTAGGGTGGGGGCTCCTGATAAACGCGCAACCAACAATCCAAGCCTGATCCCTGCGAGTTGGGAATGCGAACGTTGAAAGAGAGCCCGCGAGCCCACGACGACGTAGGCACGTACGCGTCAACTCCTCTCCAGAGGATCCACAAACTTGGGTATCCAAGCGTCCAAGCCCCCCGTGACAAGCTTAATCAAGCCACCATTTTCTGGAGTGTTCAAAGCGGCAAGGGTACCTTACCCGTCCCTTCAGATGAGTTCAAAGTTCTCGTGTACCTACACAAGAAAGTCTCCCAATACCTGCACCCGCGTCCGAGCAACATCCGAGTCTTCGCCCATGACCTGCATAATCTGAATCATCCGTGCTAAAATCACCATGCGTCAGCTTTTCTCCAGTTCCAACTCGTCTTCTTCTTATTGCTCACCACGGCGTTACCCTAGGTAGCCCGAGAATGCAGAATGGAAACAGAATGGGACACTTGAATGGGAGAACTCACTGATATCGGCCCTTGCCCGCACAAACAGCGGATCCCTCGCCAGAAGATCCGACCCGCCCGGCCCCTTGACTGCCTCCCGCAGCACGTTGCCGATGGCCAGCGCCTCCAGGAACGCCCGGTGGTTGAAGACCCACCAGACCCGAGCCTCCGTCTCCAGCAGGCTGAAGAGGAGGAAGAAGGCGCTGATGGCGTCGTGCGCCGCCTCCAACGTCGCGCGCACGTTGACGGGCACGTCGGGGCACTCGGACGCGTGCACCAACATGAGGTTGTGGAAGTAGTTGCTCGTCAGGAACAGCGTCTGCCGCACCACCCGAGGGTTCGTCTTCGACAGCGCCGTGATGCTGTCGGGATCCCACGATCGGAACACATCTGGGAACGAGCGGTAGACGGCTCTGAAGTCGGCCACCAGCTTGGACTTGTGTCGCGGCGTCGTGCAGATGGGGAGGTCTAGTGAGCGGGGCGAGCAGATCGTCTCCTGAACCAGGTTTGCCAAAGTCCAAGAGCCCCGGATGTATGCTGTGTCGGTGGGATCGCTGTTAGCGATGGACGAGCCATCCTCCAGCAAGTCCTCGACCGACACGTCGGTGTGCGTGGCAGAAGGGGGCAGCGAGAGAAGCACCGTCAGGAAGGTGTCCTGAAGCAAGACGGCCTGCCAGAGTTTTCTCCGCTGCTGCTTCTCGAAAAGGGGTGCATTGGGCGTCACTGTCAAACGTCAAATGCTGTTCTTAAACTTGTCCTCGGCCCCATTACGGCCGGTGTAAGGAAGGGCTTGGGCTTACCGATATTCGGGTCGCGGTGTAATCCCATGGCGTAGGCCTGCCGGATCAGGATCCCAGCAAAGGCCCATCCATCAGACGCGTGGTTATCATTGATGAGGAAATACGTCATGAGCACCATGGCTTGGACCGATCGTAAGGAAGCGGTGCTCAGATATTTGGACATCCTCAGAGCCTGGTTGCTGGCCGAGGCATAAAACTCGGCCGTCTGCTTTCGCTCTCTAGGCGATGTTCCTGTAGTCACAAACTGAGTGCCCAGAGCGAGCATAACAAATATCAAGGCGATAAACGATGCGTCGACATCGTTCTTCTCAGGCTGCGCCAGCTGCCAAAAGTGCTCGTAGTCGGCGTAGAAGGTCTGCCGATGAATCATGGGGTACACGGGATCAACACACTCAAAGTACCGCCCGAGCAGGATATCAGCCTGGATCTTCTCGGGGAGGACGGAGATGACCTCTGGTAACCCTCCCTCGCATGTCCAGTAGTTGGCAAAGGGGTGCTCAGACCCGATGCCAAAGACGTTACTCGCCGTGGGCAGCGAGTACGGCACGTTGGACAAGAGGCCGATGGAGAGGGAGACGGCGCCTCTAGACAAGGCGGATCGATCGTTTTGCATGCCTCGATCGGCAATGTTTGGAATAGGGGACTTGTCAGTCGACCCAGCCTTTTTCTTGGGTGGCCTCGTCATCCGGCGGCCATTAGCCGCTGATCTAGTCGTTTCCCTGGGGTAACATTAGTATACTGTTCATCGGTTGACCATTTAGTGAGTTCCAGGATATATCATACTCAAGAAGGTTCGCGACAAGAGCATATGTGCAGTCAGTTTGGCGCTTGATGCCTGCGTTCGTCAAGATTAGTACGTCTCAAGTGTCACAGAGTGAGCTCTGAACGGTTACTCACATGCCAGGCAATGCGGCCGGCCTCTATCGCACTACATGTATGATATTAGCCGTCTGGTAATCAAAAAGTAACAGTAACGGTGGTACACAAAGTCACAGATGCTGCGTGCCCAGGTTCCCAAACTGAGGTCCCAGACTGACAACTCGAAATCCGGAGAAGTGGGCGCACATCCGCATGGCCTCGTGGCGTGTGTCCCGTAGGCGCCCAGCATGGCTGGACTGACTGGGATGGCGGTACGTAGACTTTCACCACTCACTCGCTCACTCACTCACCTTGGTCTTTCGCTCAACACACTCGTGACAAGACAAGGTCGGTTTGTTGCGCTTCTGCTTCTTCTTGGGAGGTCCGTCGCCATTGGCCGTCATGTCCTCGTCGTCCTGGTCATGGTCCTGGTCTCCGTTCTGGTCGGGTCCGGATAATCGAGTCTCGACCCGGACACCGAGGGTAAACGGCGCGAAACGGAGGCGGGGGAGGTGACGGCGGTGGAGGAAGCTGAGGTCGGGGTCACTGCTGAGCCGTGCGGCTGCTGGCCTGAAGCGTAGCCATGATGATGATGATGTTGTTGTTGGTGATGAGGAGGAGGCTGATGCTGCGGTTGATGATGCTGCTGTAGGTGTTGCTGTTGCTGTTGCTGTTGTTGCGGTTGTTGTTTCTGCTGTTGCTGGTGATGCGATAGCGAGTGCGCATGGTGAGACAGATCCATTGATGCTGTTGCTGCTACTGGAGGCTTCCGCCGCCGCCTCCCGCCGCTGCTTTCCTCTCCTCTCCTTTCCTTTCCTTTTCCCTACCAATTCCCTTCCGTCTCGCTCTCCACGTCGCAGCAATTGCTCGCTCACTCCCGCCCGGCGACGAACACAGCAGTGTCCTTGCGAATCCCGGGCCGCAGTCTGGCTCCAGCGTCCGGCGACCGGGAATAGTCGTCCAGCGCCCACTCTGCTCCGTTGGGTGGTTTGCGGGCTCGGGCGGCGTGACGTCTGGGAACGAACGCTGGAAATAACGATGCGGGATGCCGAGGCGACGCACTTTTTGCGGGAGAAATAATATGGGAATAAGGCCTGGCCCGCGAAGACGGCGAGAGAGATGATGGGGAAACTGGAGACTGGACCAGCTTGGAGTGGACTCGGTGGAGCAAGGTTGCCGTGGCCGTGGGCTCGGAAATGTGGGCGGAGACGGGCAATGATGAATGGCTGGATGATGGAGAGTACGAAGTTACATGTAATTACGAACCAAGGATGGGTGGAAAGTTTCAAGTTTGAAGAGGAACGAGCATCATCTACAACATTTGCTCTCGTCACTCGCTTCCTTATTAGTGCCTAGCCTACCTGATGGCATTAGTACTAACAATGTAGTAAGGTAGTCGATGTCAACTGCCGAGGTTGAAACCCAAATTCAAATTCCCATCTTTGTCTTTACGTTCCTCTCTCCCCTCCTCCACCATATTCTCTCATCACTTTTCCACCTCTTCTTCTTCTCGATAAAAGAGGCTAGTAGGAAGGTAGGGATCGGATCACGAGCTAGAGGTTTTGGGGCTTGGCTTGGCGCTTGTAGCTGGGGCACTCAAATGCCGGCTCTGGCCAAGCGGTGTCATCATTTCTAATAAACGGAATCCATCTTGACAACTGATAATACCGGCTCTTCTATTATCCATCACCAACAACTAGACTGTCTGGCTCGTTATGTTTCTTGTGTCGATGGCGTAGCAGAAAGGTGATTGATATTGAAGAGAGCAACAAGAGAAGAGACCCATTTAGGCTTCAATCGCCATGTTTAATAAACCACATCATTTCCATTCCTATTAACAGCGGCACTTCACTGACGGATATTCGCGTTCAAGACAAGACTCGATTTGGTTGCGTTATGTTTTACCCCTGCATCTCGGCATAGCGACATCGAGGCACGGACGAACGCTTCATCGTACCCCGACATCTCTCATCTGCATCTGCATGGCCGTTGCGTGTTAACATGTACATGGACGAGTCAAAGCCTTCACAGCTTAAGCTTAAGCATCTTATTTTTTAAGATTTAAGACATGCTCGCGACTATTCAGCCACCGCGTATCCTAGTTTGATCTGGGCTTCTCAACACGCCCGTTGCTGGAATCTCAGGCCTAAATGGTTGAACCATTGGAGCATCAGATATTCATGGCAAGCACTTCGTCCTGTAAGCGATGCACGAGGTTAAAACCGTGTGTTATAATAAATATCCAAATGAAACAGTACTCATTATCGTCTTGTGGACAAAACGGGTCACTGTAGTTCTCTCATAAGATTCATATGGTTCATCATCCAATCTTATGCTGCTTGACAGGACCCCTATAATGCGTGCCTCATATTCATCCACAGTTACCATCGCCTTACGACCGACGCGCGTGGTTCTAGAAACGCAGTTCAATTCTTTCATTATTAGGTATTACTAAAAAGAAATTTAACTTAGTGAAAGGCTCATTGACCTGAGGCTCGCCATCGATGTGTTGCCAGTGTCATGATTCATAGACCCGTGAGCAAGTGGGGGGAACCATCTCAGCACTCCCGTTCAATGCTGCATCAAGTCCTTAGTATCTAAGGTATCTGTACTATTATTCTGACCGCTGAGTCTCCAACTGAAAATATTTCTACAACTCACCCCATTCTATGAGAGCCTCCTTCAACTCTATCCAGCGCACCAAGCTGCTTGTCCGGCACCTCTCACAAACCATGGCCATCAAGACCACCACGCCCGCGCCCTGGCGCTCCGCCTTTCTCTCCCACGTCAACGGCATGGAGTCACCCACCTTCACCCTTAGCACGCTTCATCCCGTCGAGTCCGAGTCCGCGTCCGCGTCCGGCCCGGGCTTTGCCCCGCGCTCCCGCACCGTCGTCTTCCGCGGCATGTGGGCAGGTCTGCCCGTCAACCCCAAGAACGACGCCGACCAGAACCCGGACGTGTTCGAGACGGACCTGCCCACCATCACCAGCGACACGCGCATGGAGAAGATCTCGGAGCTCCTCGACAGCGGCTCCGGCGCCAAGACGCAGTCTGGCGTCGGCGGGCCCGTCGAGGCCATGTTCTGGGTTGTCGAGGACAAGAACCAGTGGCGGTTGCGCGGCCAGGCCTACGTGATCGGTCCGGACATCGAGACGGCCGCCGGGGCCCCGGTGCGGGAGGCGCTGGAGAAGCACATGCGCAGCACCGGCGGTTCCGAGTCGTGGAGCTGGAGTCGCGAGGTGACGGCGCACTTTGGGAACCTGAGCCCGTTCATGCGGGGGACGTTCAAGAACCCGCCGCCGGGGACGCCGCTGTCCGAGAAGCCCGGGGAGGGGTTGGGGACGGGCCAGAAGGTGGAGGATTTGCAGGACAAGATTGCGAGGCGCAACTTTTGTGTCGTGGTGATAGTGCCGGATGAGGTGGATCGGGTGGACTTGTCTGATCCGAAGATGGCTCAGAGGTGGAACTACAAGTTGGCAAAGGGCGGGTTGTGGGATACGACTGAGCTGTGGCCTTAGAGATCTACGGAGGTTATATGTGCGGGTGTATGGTTGTTATTTGGAGTAAAAGCGCAATCGTGTGAAGCTGTAGTATTACGATGATTCTAAGATGTAGGCACATATTGATAGTTGGAAAAGAGAAAACAATATAGCACCGTAAAGTTTCAACATTGTTTGGCTGAATCCTCGAACAACTAACCATTTGGTCTGTCGCTATATATTTTATTATATTGCTTTTCAGATTACAAATACTGTCTTCATGAAAGCAAAACATGAAACTTCTGCATCATTGAACCCGTCCCGTTTTCTACATTGTTAATACAGACCTACTTTCGTAATTCTCAGTTTGAGGATTATAATACCCTGGAGTTCTAGTCTCACTAGAGCTGAATAAAGGTAGCCCCTAAAATACAGGTACATTCAACACGACTGCTATTGTTTTCTAAAAATCCTATAAATAAGTCTAATTCGAGTTTTATATCGTAGCTCCAGATTTCATCCTTCGCAGATGCTTTGAAGTTCATGTGTTTTATTGTTCCATCTGGATCCACGGTCTCGGGCTTTGTAAGTTGAAGCGCACGGACCACCAGTCAACCGCGGGTGTTGCCACGGAAGTATTCCGGGCCAGAAATCTCCTTCGGCCCCGAACGGACTCCAGCCCATGCCGGAAGATGGCAGAATCGCAATCTCGAAATTCTTAAAACATCGCCGAACCGCCGCACCGTCGCGCAACCC
>JAANBC010000746.1:0-10554 GCA_014621405.1 Stylonectria norvegica | reverse complement strand
GAGGGCCATCCGGAGGGGGAGGCGGGGCGGCATGGCGGGCGTCTCGTCGATCGTCGGTCGTCGGTGGTGGTGATGGCAGAGAGGCGAGGTTGGTGGTGGTGAGGGTGAAATTTTGGAGGTGAGGATTCATGGTCGGGGAATCTGCGGGTGGATACCTCCGCGTTAGTGCCGCGGGTGGTCTGTGGTAGGGCGCACTAACACCACTACATCATTGCTGCGTGGATCTCGAACGATCAGAATATCATTCGCTTTCACAGCAAAAATACCATGTATGAGTGATATTCAGATAGTATAAAGACTACTTGAATATTCTCCGTCTCCGGGTCCTTCCAAGTGAACCTTTTCTGTCCTACCCATTGACTTCCATGCCCTCCCCATCCCTTCCCTCTCAAACGCCCGGCCCTCGCCCTCCAATCCCACTCCCCATCTGATTCACGCCCGTCCCCTTGATCTTGTGATCGCCCGGCTGCGCGGCCGCTTCATAGAGGATGTTCGTCGGGGCACGGCCCAGCTGCGTCCACTCGCCCTTGAAGCCAACGTAGCTGATGCGGCTGACGTCCTCGTCGCCGTCGCCAAAGTTGTCCACCACGAACAGCGTCAGCCGCTGCACCTTGCCGAACAGCGCGCGCCGCACGGGGATCTCCTGCACCTCGGACGTCTGCGAGAGCTCCAGCTTCTGCGTCGGCTCCGAGTCCTCGGCGCTGCTGAAGTCGAGGTCGTCGCGGTTGATGTACAGGTGCAGCGTCCGCGGCGCGCTGGCTGATGGTGAAGTGCGGATGAGGATGGAGTGGAGCTTGACTTGGGCTGTGAATCTACTCGAAGCGTTAACTTGACCTTCTTCAATTTCGATCGTGAGAGAAAAGGGCGAGTGGTATTAGAGGGCTTGAGTTGCCTGCATGTCATATGTATATTCATGTCCTGGGTAGACTCACGGCACGGTCATAAGCAGCTGCTCATCCGCATCGCTCTCCAGCTCGGGCTCGATGCTCAGCCTCTCGGCCCATGTCTTCTTGACCACGAGCTTGCCTGCGTCCCGCCGCGACTCGTTGAGCGTCGTGATATGGTCGAAGTTGATCTGGTCGTACAGCGAATACTGGATCGCCGGCGTGATGTCGTCTGAGTGATCGTGCTCATGGTGGTCGTGGCCACCGTGGCCGGCGTGCTCGTCGTGACAGTGAGACATGTCAGACTGCTGTAGTGTGAACTTTCTGATGACCTTGTTGATTCGAGCCTTGATAGTAGAGAGCTTTTTGAGTTTTGATGCCCTGTTGTGTAAGTGAGGTTCTGGAGATGCCTCGTTAAAGGTGCAGGCGCACCTAAGTGGGCCGTACTTAAGCGGATGATTTGGTGATCACGAGCGAACGCATCTTTACTGTTTGCCACGCAGTTTGATAGGCAGCATCAAACCCTTCCTCCTATTGAATGTCTCTAACATAATGTCAAAGAGAGACTTATCAATTCCCGCCAGGATGAAGTTAAAGTTCAAGTCTTTCTTTATATGATGCATACATCTACCAGACTACTGTACTACAGATTGCCTTGCTCAACGGCCTGTTCATACATATAATACATCGAAATTCAAGGGCCATCCTAAGGACTGCGACCATATCTTCATCTAAATCCGCTCTTCTTCTTCTTTGTCGTCTTTTTGACCAATTTCCTCCCCCCAAACACACCCGGCACAACCTGGCTCATCGTCACCGACGGCCCTATGGGCGGTACTTGACTCTGTGAAGAACCTGGCATAGCCTGGCTCGACATGGCTTGCATTGGCGCCGGCATCACTGTTGGTAACGGGGTCGGCATCGGACTCGGCACCGACTGGGAAGCTGGCTCCTTGAAACCATGCCTCCGCTGAGTGCCCTGCGAGAGCCCCTGTGACAAGCCCTGCCTCATGAACGCAGGCAGTTTGTACTTCTCCGACTGTGCCTTGCGCTTTGCTTCGATCTTCTGTAGTCGTTGTCTCGCCTGATCGAACTTCTTGTCGCTCGCGATTGCGACGCTGGAGACGTAGTCTTTCGTTTCCACGCCCCGTTCGGTAGGCCAGTAGGAGAGCACGCTGGACTTCTTGGCTGAGCTCATCTTATCTGAGGTTAAAGATGGTGCAAGTAGCTGTAGTCGCCGAATGGCCATGT
Organism: Stylonectria norvegica; assembly: GCA_014621405.1. Taxonomy (NCBI): domain Eukaryota; kingdom Fungi; phylum Ascomycota; class Sordariomycetes; order Hypocreales; family Nectriaceae; genus Stylonectria; species Stylonectria norvegica. Next base: position 8,419 of record JAANBC010000746.1, on the reverse strand, counting down.
CGGGAGTGCCCGCGGAGGGGGTGCTAGGCGGAGAAGATCCAATGCTGGGAGCAGAGGCTTGGGACGATCTGCCTGGGACCGAGCTAGAGATTTCCCCTTGATTATCACCGGTAGTCTGGCCTTGGCTGGGTCCCAGAACAGTAACATCTTGTACCAAGACCCCGTGACCGGACAGGAAGATGTCTCTAGCAAGCTCCGCGACCCAACTTTGCCTGAGCTGCTGGTATTCCTCCGAAACCTTTCCCTCCATAGGTTCAATCCAAAGGTGAGAGAAATACTGGCTGAGCTGAGGCAAGCTGATCGGCGATGTTAGTGAATCGTCTGGAGAGAGCCTCGCAAGCTGAGTGACAACTGTGTCTTCGTCGTCTATCTTGAACATGTCAAAGATATCGTGTTGCCCAACATCGGTGTCCGCCTCTGATTTCACGGAGGGTCCAATTGTTTTATCTATTTCTTGCCTGTGTTCAAAGTCAGTACCGAATCGAATCTAGATAGAATTATGCTTGTCATACCATGTGATTAGTGGAAGCCGTCCTCTGGCCGCACCATTATCGATGGTGTCCTGAACGGCCGAAATCAGCATCGATGATATGCCAGATTCAGCTTCCTTCATCAGATCTACCAAGCCTTCCTGTATTGCTAGACAGAAATAGCTGAGCTTCAGCGAAGTCGGTCGTCCGTTCACCGCGAGCTCCGTGGTGTGGGACAACAAGGCGCCATCCGTCTTGACATGTGGCCGAACCAAGATGTCAAGTTCTGCATCCGTCATACCATCTGGAAGCACAAATGTGGTCCCCATATGCCGAACGAAATGCTTTCGTTTTCGCTTCCATCGAGATGATAGACCTGACTTCGTCCGCCCAATTTGAATTGTAGGCAGGGTGATCTCCAAGTCCCGATCCGAGGAAGAAGCGCAGATGCAATATCGAACGCTCAAGTCTTCACCAAGGATGCTTCCCTGGTAGAATCGAACACCGTTGCGCAGGTAGTTGGACCCCGGTCCGTCAGTAGATTCGCCTCGCGCTTTCAGTATGCTTGGATGAATCTCGATCGACCGAATAGCCATAGGCAATTGTGCTGCGCCTAGGTCATGAGGCAGGGTCAGAGCTTGACGATGCCATTGCGGCAGTTTTCCATGCCCATCAAATCCGAAGCAATAGGCATGAATGTGTTGCTGACGTGGCGAGTATGTGAAGACCATAACCATATCTCGCTTCTCATTCGACGCTGGACAGATGGTCATTCTCAGAGCTTTGTTTTCTAGTGAATGCGGACAGCATAGTAAGATTGAAGCCTTTATCGAGGTCTCATCTTCCTTGTTGGGCGTGAAAAGATTGACCCAATAAAGGTGTTTTGATGTCAAAATGAAAACATGGTTCTGATTGACCGGGCTGAGTTGGACATCGAGGATGCAGTCTGGCAGCGTCCCGGCCGTCGCGAAGCTTGCCAGCCCAGGAATGACTAAGTTAGATGCAAGGTCCAGTACTTCCACTTTCTCCTTGTTCCAGAGTAGAAGATGTTGCGACCGCATCGCTGAAACTCCAACTTCCTCGGAGGCCGGGGATGAATCGTCCCAAAAGCTATCAGTCTTGACCGTTCCTACAAGTAGCAGACCATGCTTCGCAGCCGGAAACGAGGAAATCATAGGTAAATCCTGTAATATCCCTTCCGATATATGGCCGCATTTATCCATGGACAGCCGCAATGTGTTCTGCCCGGCCCTAGAGGCTCCTAAAATGTTCCAGACACTCCAGTAGCCACATTCATCCATAACGGCCATCTGTGGCGGCTGTCCTCTGAGTCCAGGGTTGAAGGCAACATCTGTATGCGAGTTTCCACCAGTCTGCTTGTGAGACAGGGTCAACAAGGGGTTTGGGTCAATGCGTGACGGGCGTCGCTGATCCCAGATATCGGTGACCTCTTTCTGCATTACTGGCACTTTGTGATATTCGGGTTGGAGAATGGTTGTTGAAGTTTGCTTTTGAACCAAAAGCCAGTGGATTGACTCAAACCGAGTGAAGCTGGTCGCAAACTTGACCTGTGAAATAGGCAGCCCGTCACTGGCCCAGATCGCCTCTTCCTCCTGGTCGTCAGGATCAATGACGGATAGGTTCAAGTGGACGTCCTTGTGACGACCCCACTGCCATTTTGAATCATCGATTCGAGTAAGGCGTAAAAGCTCGCCAGACTCGCCAGTAGCAACCGCGAGAACGGGAGCTCCCACGACTTTTGAAGGCATGCGAAGGTCGGTCATCTGGCCAACAGCAAGCAAAGGCTGATCACCTGCATCGCCGTCGAATGTCTGAAAACGCTCCATATTCTCCTCCAAGAGGCCTTGAAGGGGAAGATTCCCCATGAAGGCCTCGGGATGGGAATTGAGGAGCCATCGTTTTTGAATGCGACGTTCTTGCCAGAGACGGGAGGAGCCCTCTGGAACCTTTGATTTGGATGGAGGATAGAGCTCAGCTGATGAGCCTATGACCTTGAAGTGTTGCGCTAAGGAGATTGTCTCAGCATCGCCCTTCGACAAACGGAGTGTTTAGAACGGCATAAGATAGATTTTCATACCACTAGTTGTATTGCGACTGGTAAGAAGAGTTCCTGGTTGCCGTCCACCATCTCGAGGCAAGTATGTTAATTGCCCTACGTGACCATATACGAGGTCCGTAAGTCGTTTGCTCTCAGCCATTTGGTCCAAGTAAAGATCTCCAATTTGAGAAGGATATGGCCGATGTTCTCTTCTTCATCGCGAGTTGGCGTGTTGATAAGCAAAGTGTCCTGGGAGAGAAAAGGCGCCAAATTAGTCTTGAGATAGCATCCTAGTTTCTCTGGCTAAACGTGATAGGCTTTTCTCAAGAGGAAGCGGTATTGAAGGAGGCTGTATGAAAGAAACGGTTTGCGCCCGTTCACTGAGGTTGAAGGTGAAGCTTTCAAGATGCCCCACGTGGCGGTGCGCATGCGCCACAAATGATTGGTTGACCGAGCAACCATGTTATATGGGTAAACACATGCGCAAACACGCCGGGCTCGCAGCGCATCTTCCGTAACAACTCTACCCCAGAGCCTCAAGAGAAGAACGAACGCGCAAGACCCACGACAAGACTGGACATTTAATTTTAGCTGCTTGAGCGACATAATACATCAAAATGTCCACCGCATTCGAACCCTCCCTGTCGGCGAGTCTCAGCCGGCAATCCATGGCACCTGCAGGCCCGTCTGCCGCCGACACCCTGCCAAACATCAACTTTGGGTTCGATGATCTCCGCGATCGCATGGCAAAGTTCAGTGCCCGGTTCGATGCGTTCATTGAGCAGGGCCGCAAGCGCGTGTTGGAAGAGCGCAACCAGTTCCGCATGAATGTCGCTGAGCTCGATGGTACGTGTCATCGACGAGAGTACAGGGCATTTGGCTAACAGATTCACCAGAGGACCAGCGGATGAAGAAGAAGGACATCGAGATCATCCAAGTCAAAACCACAACCCACCAACAGACGATCGGAAAGGAGGAGGCCGAGACACGCGAGATGGAAGCCGCCATCAACTCCCTCGCGGCCCAGCGAGACAGCCAGCTCGCCAAACGCGACAACCTTAAAGCGCAAATCGCAAAGACGCAAGCGGAGATCGACTCGCGCATCGCGGCGCAGCGCACCCACGCCCAGCAGCAGGAGGCGCAGTCGCGGTTCAACGTACCCGAACTGGACTTTTGGATCACGAACCTGTGCCTGAAGATCGAGGGCGCGGGGCACGACGACCGGCTCAAGTTTATCTACACGCACATCGATGAGAAGAGCTGGGAGCGGGAGGCGTGGTTCGAGCTGGTTACGAGCTCGCGGGACTACGACGTCAAGCATTGTCGGCCGAAGTTGGAGAGGGAGCGGGTAGAGAGGGTTCTGGAGAAGGTGAACGAGTCGAGGGAGTTGGTGGTGCTGTTGAAGGGGATGCGGGAACTGTTCGTAGAGGCGATGAAGTCATGAGGCGAGGCTTCGTAGGACTGTTCTTTCTGTGAAACGATGTTGCTCGCTGCATCTCTCTTTACGTGCTCCGTACTTGCTTTATCTCAGAAACACGATGATATCCATCCGGGTCCGGAATTTACGCTATCGCCTTCTTTGAACTTTCAAAAGATTTAGGAGTCTTACTATCCGCACCTAAATCATCTCTCCATATGCACCTAGTCACCAATACCTAAATAAAGCTAGGGCTATCTCTTGTATATCACGAATTAGTATATACTTTTTCTGTCATACTGTTATTACTTTTAGATATATCTGAGGAACTGATGCCTAGCTTTTATTAGTCAGACTCATTTTAGATCTCTACGGTACATGTATCTGTAAAAACTGTTGCGGCGCATCAGCATTAAACACCGTCAAGATCGCGTCTAAAAACCGCGTCTCCCCACCATCACCAAGCAACCCCACCCACTCTCACCTTTAACCACCACCGTCGCCATGCCTGAAACCGACAAACACGTCGCCGCGCAGCAAGCCGTGGATATTCTCCATGAGATCTCTACTATCCTGGTACATCTCTCTACGCACCTGGCCTCGATCCAACACGCTGACCCATCTGCAGAACTGCCAATTGGATCGCCGCACACTGTCCATCTGCATCTCGATGATTGAACGCGGAGTTAACCCCGAAGCGCTTGCGGTGAGTTATCTGTAATCGCTGTATATCTCTCGGAGAGAAATGCTGATCTGGAGTAGCAAGTTGTGAAGGAGTTGCGGCAGGAGGCTCAAGAGGTGGAACAGCCTGCTGCTACGAGAAGGCGATGATGGTAGTAACGCTGGGTTCCATTTTCTGGACGATACATGATATGGATCATGTGATATGCGCAATCGCCAACTGATTATCACGGGAGTTTGGAGTTATAATAGAGTCGGGTTGTGTTTAAATACTAAGGTGAACCTCAAAATATATCGACAATATAGAGGCTCATGACTTTTCTGCCTACCTAAGTTGTTGTGTCCGTATCCAAACACTATGCCATCCCCATGCTCCGCGACCCAATGCGCCGTCCACGTACATAAACATAGACTAGTATCTTCAGTTGAGACGCAAAACGACAGTACTTTGTGATGTGGAAGCAGAATCAAACCGGTATCCCCTTTGGACCCAACGCCATGCAAAACGACTCCTAATAAAAAAAACCCCCATACCTGAGCCTCCCGCCGTTACTGAACTTGACAGTTTCATCTGTGTCCGTACAGGACAATATCATTAGGGTCATCTTCCTCGTCCTCCTCATCCTCCTCTTCGCTGTCGGATAAATCGTCGCTAGAGTCTGCGTCAGACTCGTTATCCGGATCAGTCTCTCCGTCATCGTGGTGTTGTCGGCCTCTCCAGAGCCCAAGTATATCGTCGTCGGACTCGTCATCATGAGTGAGGTACGCTAAGATGGAATCGAATCCAGGATTGGGCGACACCGACCGCGCAACCCTATCCGGCGGACGGAATGGAATCTCGATGCCACTAGAAGAATGCCTCCTCCGACCCAAGGCCACGGTGTTCGCTCGTGGCAATGTGGCCGAAGGGGCGATTGGTGGTCGTAGTTCGGCAGCCTGCGACGGCAGTGGTTCCAATTCTTCAAGCGCGGGCTCTCCTGTTGCCGTAATAGCAGGTTGCGCCATTCTGTGAAGGCCTCCTAGGATTTGTAGCTCCACGGTATTGTAGGAGCGACATATTGAGCATTTGAGGCCCAGCCAGTGGTAGTGAACAGTGCTTTTACCAGAGCAATCGTTGCAAAGGATCACAGCCGTAGTGTCGCGGAATTCTGGTGGCATTGGTTGGGTCTGGATAGCAACGTCTAGATTTCGGAACTGACTCTCCATGTTCGCAAGGCTCTTGTTGCAAATGGGGCACCTATATGAAGTCTTCATGTGTTGGTCATAGCACTTCTTATGGATGCTGTGACCGCATCCCATGAAGACCACAGGCTTGGTTGATGTGAACAGATACTCTCCACAAATTGGACAGTCGCAATCCGTCGATCGTTCGATACACTTGTGCGAGCCCTCAATGGAGATTGAAATACATGCACGACACGTCTGCCGCGCTGTTAGCTGGCGTTCAACTTATCCTCCAGAACCTTTCTTACCTTGCAGTGGAAAAAGTCTTTCCCAAGACCCATTCCCCGTCGACAAATGCCACAATCACTACAGTGATATATCGGCTTATGCTGCCGGTTCTCCCATAGTTTGCATATGCTACAGTAGTAGTTGGCGGCCAACTCGCCGCAGTTGATGCAGACTTCGCCGGCCTTTTGGGGAGTGGCGCATATCATGCAGAGCATGTTTTTGGTCTCGGAACGGATGAGACTGTGGTTTTCCTTTGCGTCATGGCAGAAACGGCAAGTGTACCATTTCTTGCAAGTGAAGCATTGCAACTTGACGTTTCGTTCATAATGGCTGCATCCTAGGCGTGGTTCCAAATCGCATGGCTCGGGCTCGGGAGCGGTAAGAACCGTCTCGTTCTTCTGGTTCTTTGGTGGCTTCACCGGAATAAAGGTGGGCGTAATATCGTTTTCGGTAAGGAAAAATCTCTCGGAGCTGGGGGCTTCACCCAGGTGATTTTGCCAGAACTTTAAGGGACGCGCCGAGGGCGAGTGCTCAGTCGCAGGTCCTGCTAGCGAGTCACTGCTCTCGGAAAGAGTCTTGATATGAGAACTAGCTCTTGACGCACGATAACCTTCTAACAACGTTTCATGCATCAGCCGTGCCTTTTCGGCCGGGGCTATCTCCAGTACATTGATGCTCTGGATGCGCTTCCTCAACTCCCGCATACCATCGTCCTCGGGGATTCGGCGAGACCCCATTGGGCCCAGAGCCAACGCAAGATGGGTGTAAGGCGATGGAGCTTCGGCTATGGCAGGGCTTGGAATCGTATCCTCGACCGTGGTCTCTTGGGTCGAGACACTGAGGGTTCTAGCAAGAGGCGACTCGATGGCTGCTCGGGTATCGATGGCGGGAGGTTCAGGCTGGCTGGTCTGGCTGAGGTAACTCGGTTGGTTGGGCTCGTGATGCTCGCTCACTGCGTCGGGATGCTCGGTAGGCTCATCGCCATCGCCATGGAAGGTCGATCGGGAGATCTCCGAGAAGCGGCGGGCCTGACGTAGGACAGGGTTGATGATGAAGTCGGACACGAGCTGGGACATTGAAGCGAATGGTCCGAGGGCCCAAAGCCGCTACAGGTATACAAGGGGAAGACAGAGCAGAAGCGGAAGCGTATATGCTCTATATGGCCGGAACATGAGTAACGTGAGGGGGAGAAACGAGCATAAAAGGTGGAGGGCAGTGCGATCTACTATGTACAAGAAGAGTCGACTAACTCGACGCCCGCTCGCGGGTTCCGCGCGCTCACGGTAGGGCAGCGGAAGGTAGCCGGCGGCGATTGATCTGACTGCCGGCAGCGGACTCCAGTGAGCAGACGCTAGAGCGCATACGACCGTTTGGGAGAAGGCCGCAACTTGCAAGGTACCAGGGTACCTGCTGGACAGGTCTACCGGCGAGCCTTTCCGAAGTGTGGAGCTGATTCGAAGGACCAAAGAGCTTCCTTGCCTTCCCTGATGAAGCCACCGTGAAGCCATTGGAAGCATGTGATGGCGATCCAATTGATTGCTTCGTGGTGGGTTTTGCTAAGGGGCGATCTCGGGTGTGGCTGATAACTGGCTGTTGGCATGCTCCAGCGTCGTTCGGGCGCGCACAGAGTGTGGCGCAAGAAGTATATGTGGCTGAGCTACATCGCTTGGTGCAATGTGAGTGGAGAGGAACAAAGAACTGGAACCCCACCTCAATGACCCCACCCAGCTGAGCGCGACAGAGCCTCCACCCCCTAAAAGGACCACTATAGGGCCACTAAGCGTAGGGCAACGAGACAGGCCTATGCTGACCGGAATGTACCGCCGCGCGTGTAATTCGCAGGCGGCACGGGCAGCTTTTTAGCGACGGACCGTATTCAGCACGGGCACAGGGCGGGAGGTCCAGCATAGGTGGCATTATTTGTTGGTTGAAGGCTCAGGGGACATCTTATTCACTCCTAGAATCCCAATTCTACTCGATCCTTAGGATCCTTTGGCCTTGGTCTCGGTCTCGTCTTCTTCTTCTTTCGCCCCCTGCTGGACTCTTTTATTCTTTGTTCTCGTTGGATTGGCCTTACTTGAGTCTCCCAGCTCGTCCGGTCTTTTCGATCCACGTTGTTCTCGGCTGGAGCCCTCTGGATCCTTGCCGCAGAGTCGACCCCTTTCACTTTGAATCAGCCGCAAGCTGCTCACGCCTCTCCACTTCTCTCCTCTACATCCTCCTCCTCCGTCGCTGATCAAGCCGACATTTACTACAACTGCGATCATGGCTGCCGATAGGGCCGCCGCCGCCACTGGCGCGGACGTTGGCGATAGCCTCAGGAAGCGCCCCGTCCCCTCC
>JAANBC010000745.1:0-10579 GCA_014621405.1 Stylonectria norvegica | reverse complement strand
CTGGAACCCGACCGTGTCGTGCCCGAGGGTGTCGAGGGAGACTGGGCGCGGGGGCTGAGGGAGGCGAACGGGGGACGGCCGGCGAAGTTTGCTGTGTCATACTCGGGTTTCTACGGACCGGTGGACTCGCTCAAGTGGTGCTACAAGCCCAAGATCAAGACGCCTATGCTGCATTACTTGGGGAGCCTGGACACGGTCGTGGAGGAGAGCAGGAGTCAGGGGCTCGTGGATCGATGTGAGGAGTCGGTGGTTGTGGTGCATCCCGGCGGACATCATGTGCCTATCTCCAAGGAGTGGGCGATGCCGTTGGCGGGCTTCATTAAGCAGCATTCCCAAGATGCGGAGCCGTCACAATTATAATAGAGAGATCGGTACGATGTTTGCGGAAGAGGGACGGATATAGACGGCGAGATAGACACGAGACATAGAAGCAATAGATCCAAGTGCCAAAGTTGTTACATCACCTCACCCGAGGACTATCTAACCTGTACAATTACAGACCCCACCCAGAACCATCATGAATTCGAGGGTCTAAACACCGTCTATGCGCTACCCCTATCTATTTCCCACCCGCGGGCTGAATGCGGGCCATCATCTCCTCCTTGGTGATAAGATGATCGATCCTCTCCAGATGGCCGAGCAGGCTCTTCATGTTGTGGCTCCACTCGTTCAAGACGTCATCCGCGTCTCTGGGCTTAGCGAAGCTAACAATGCGCGCTGGCCGGTCAATCTTGGCGTATACGGTTTTGGAGGTAACGAGGTCGCTGATGTATTTCTCCGTCTCTTCCTCGGCCAGATCGAGGAGTTGGGTGAGGCGGCTCATCTGAATGCGGGTGTAGTACTTGGCAACGACACGGACGTTGTGCTCAATAACGCGCTTGCGCAGGTCTTGCCATCTTTGGTGAGCCTTTTCATCCGACGACTGACCAGTCTGAGCATCGAAAACATCAGTGTTGCACAGCTCTGGGCCAAATTTCTTGGAAATCTCCGGCCATCGCATCAGCTCGTGGACGGTGAAGAGTCGGAGAAGCTCGGCGTCGAGAGGCACTTTTGAGTTGCGGGTGTCCTTGTGAATGCGGTGGAGCAGATCGTGCTGCTCATTGTCGTAAGGTGCTAGGATGACAAAGTAGATGATTCGCTGCAAGACCTGTCCAGACGTCAGTAGTAGTCCGTGGGTGAGAGAAGTAGTGAGCTTACAGGGTGAAGCTTGGCGGGGTCTTCCTCGACCGCTTCCGTGTCCAAGACCTGTCGGTAATGCTTGCAAACGTCTAGGTACTTATCGTCGTGCTTGGCCAGAATGATCTGTTGCTCGTAGAACCGCAACTTGAGATCGGTTGTGTCGTCAATAATCTCATCCGGAACCTCCTCGCCACGTGCCTTCTTCTTTTCGCGCTCCTTCTGTTCTTTCTCAAGCTGTTCGGGCGTCTTCTTGACCTTCCGTGACAGGTACTTTGTGCTGATCTTCCTAGCCAAAATACCAGCCTGTGTCCAGTCGCTGTTCTCGATGCAAAGCGCAACTTGAGCCAGAATGAACTCCGTCTTCTCTCGCCTATCCATCGATCCAAAGGTCTCGACTTGTAGCTCGCAAAGGATCTCCGCGGCAGCCTTGAGGTCACCCTCGTCCTTCTTGATACCGGACAGAATCTTGGTGACACGGGCGCGCTCCACCTCGACGAATATCTTGCCCTCCGTCACTGTTCGTAGGGTCTCGATGACTGAGAGTTTTGTCTTCTGGTCGGGTGTCTCGTCAAGGAAGCCCATCACGGTTTGGACCATCTTCGTAATGGCCTGCTTGAGCTGGCTGTGCTTCTTGGACAAGACCAACGTCTGGTCGTTCATCAAACTCCAGTCGCCCGCTTTCTTGCATAGTGTAACGATTGCGGTCAATATCCGTGATGTCGATGCTAGGTCCGATGCCTGTTACCTAGTTAGAGGGAGGCTTCCAGCAACCGCGTGCATGGGTCTTACTTGTCGGGTCTGCTTCTCGAGCGCCGAGAGCTTCTCAATCGCACCTTGGAGGTTGTTGGACTAAGCAATGTGTCAGTAGCTGAACAGGTATATCATGCTATCGGTGCAACACACCTCAGCTAGCTTCTCAGCTTCCGGAAGCTGCTGGTCGACTTCCTTCGAGAAGTCCTTCTCGGGCTTGAGAGCTCCTTCGGCCATGATGACGAAGGGGGGGGCGTATTATTGTGGGTGTTTCGGGAGCGCAAATGGCTAAATATCAGTTCGAGAAGTTTCGTCGCGGGGAATCTGTGCGAAATTGATGCGTGCGATAGAAAGCCGTGGGTTGTTTGTTTGGTCGAAGCTGGGATTAGTGACGAGGCTCACGCAAGAGGCTCCTGCCTGCAGGTCCGTGTCCACTGGACGCCAGACTGGCTGTAGCCGGGAACAATATGATGCCGCGCCGAGAGCCACATGATGAGTCAGCACAGAGGCAGCTCTTGTTCTCGATCTCAGTAATGAACTCTGCAATACACTTGCCCCTTTTGCAAAAGGTCTCATATAAGACGTTTGCTGTGCAAAGTTGGATCCGCCTCAGCTGGACCCTGCCCGCCTCTTTGGTTTCCAACCTGAGATAACTGCAATCGCTACGTGCACAGACACTTCATGGAAACGAGCGCTGTATGTCGTAGAACACGTCAAACGGTCAAACGATGGTCTAGAACCGACGTTCAATATATCGATCCATGGATCTCAAAGTTATTACATACAAGCTAATGACTAACAAGCACGGGAGGAAACCAATTTCGTCTTGGTTCTCCTTGGTGGGAGCTTCAGTCCAGCATTACCCAAGTCGCCATGATCAGCAGCGACTCTCTTCCAGGAGGTCTCGTCTCATTTGTCCACAAAAGACTTGCAAAGGAACTACGAACTAAACTTCAAAACACGTAAGATTCGGTTTTGAAGCGCTTTGGCTTTGTTTCTGTCGCCGCAGAGGACTTTCCTTAGAAGTTACGGCCACGCCCTCGCTGGTATTTGATCTTCTAATCAAGTAGCTGCGTCTCGGGCGAGACAGATCTCGGCGCCTCCAGTAGGAGCACTCTGTTGACCGTGGCGGCCTCACCAAGGCACTGGAGCCTTTTCAAGCTCATTCCCACATGTGCTCTCATAGATTTTAAGGTTAGTCATAGAAGATGCCGATATGTAAGGTACTCGAATGGCTCTACGTAACAAAGAACGTCGGTTTGGGCAAATCGTAGGCGCAGGCGGTGAACATTGATCCATGATGAAGTCACGAAGACGAGTGATATCCAGGATACGAGGATTTCTTCGCAGGCGTCGCTTCTGGGATGAAAGTCCTTGTTCGGTGGCTTGGCGCATGCTTTCTTTTTACTCGGAGGAAAGAGTCTCACGGGTTGGCTGTAATCTGGAAGTTGGACCTTTTTCTCACATAAGTAGAAGCGAAAGTAATGACAAGCCTTCCGTCTCTGCAATGTTGCCTAGTTCTGGGAATAGAAGGTAGAGCCTTGATCTACGGTAAAATCGAACGTACGGGGGTTTCCCTATGTTTTGGTGTTGCTAGGGACGCGTGACTTGTTGATAATGACGATGAGGACCAACAGTCCAGAGTCTCAGCTCGTTACCCCTTAGATTTTGTAAACTGTATCTATACCGCTAGATACCTTAGAGAACGAGCTTTGATGAAGGCCGAGGTACGCCCACAAAAACGACAGAGAGAACATCGTGAATGTTAGGATGGAAGACTGGCCTTGAGGCCTACAATGTACGATTTACGCAGTGCTTAATCTAATTCCTGAACTAACTCCTAAACACGTTCCTTGTCTAGCCCTTGGAGTAGTATGTTGATTTTGTAATTCTTCTTAGGTGTTGTGTCTAATGTATTTGACTTATAGACGGTCAAACGAAAGGTTCATTTTCTGGTGTACTCTTTCATGCTCTCGACCATCTACCTTCAAGTGAATGTTCAATGTTTACCAGGCCAATGATCAGAGGCTGGATACCTGAGGCACTGTCTATATGTACCGTAGAACAAACCTTACAGCTGCCAGCAGCTCCTGCTCTTTCAACGGCCATCGCTTTCTTGCCAGGTGGCACGAGTGCAGCCAAATCTCTTCCTTTCCACATCCTCGGACCAAGCAACAGCACATACAAACACACACACACACACACACGCGCACACACACACGCCCCGAAGAGACTTCTCTATGAATGTGATCTGAAGATGGCTACGCAGCCTCCCGATCGTGGCGGTAAGTCAATAGGTCCTGCCAGAGCAGCGCTTCCACCTCGGAACTCCCATAATACTCACATGTGTATACCAGATGTCGCCAATAGCGCCGCGCAAAGTACGAATGCGCCGATCCAGAACCTGCCTACCGAAGTATTCCACATAGTTGGAGAGCAGCTTCCAGACAGAGATATCATCTCAATGGTTTTCAGCTGCCGCGTGTTCGCAGAGGTTCTACCAAGTGTACTCTTGCGACGCGACATCAAGGCTCGCAAATACAACTCTTTACATTGGGCTTGCCGATTTGGAAGTGCTGAGCTTGCCAGAGCTTCTCTAAGCTCTGGTGCCTTGCCCAACGTCACTTTCTGCGGTGCCGGTAGACCGCAACAGGTTCGCGAGTTCAAATCAAAATATCGACACGTAGCTATGGCCGAGTCTGAGCGCTCAATTAAACCCGAAGACACATCAAGTTCTGAAGACACGTCGATTATCGATGATGCACCAGATGCCAAAGACATATCAGAACCCGAAGACTCATCAGATGAAGAAGACACATCAGAAGCCAAATACTCATCAGATGAAGAAGACATGTCTGAAATTGAGGAGCTATCAGATGCGGAAGACATATTGGATGCCGACGACATTTGGGGTGCCGACAACATATCAAATTCCGACAACATATCAAATTCCGACAACATATCAAATTCCGACGACATGTGGGGTGCCGACGATATATCAGATGCCAACGACACGTCGGATGCTGATGATATATCAGATGCCAACGACATGTCAGATGCCGATGATATACCATGGGCCGACGATATATGGGATGCTCAAGGTACATCATACTTTTTGCGTACATCCGAACATGATGTGAGTCATTTCTGTGAAAATGCAGTTTTCCCTGATGCGCTCAAATCAAAACCTGGAGATCGGGATCAGCAAGAGAGCAAACCGCCTCGAACCCCGCTGAGTCTTGCAACTGCTCACGATAATACGGAAGTAATGAGAGTTCTCCTGGATGCTGGAGCTAGCCAACTCCAAACGTTCGTGAACATTGGTGATCTTTCGTACTATATCCCCATGGATAGTTTTTACCAAACTTCCCAGCACGCCATCATCAGCCAAGTACGCTCTGGGGAAGCTGCTAAGGTCCTGCTCGAGAAAGGTGGAGCACATTATCTTGATCACTCAACAAATGGCCTGGTTCCTATGGAGGCAGTTTTGGCGGGCAAAGACCCTTTTGCCCCCTTTGGAAACAGCAACTTGAAAGAAACAGACATCTACGACATTGTCAGCCAGTTTCTCGGATACGGAGCTTCGGTTGAACTGGAGGGACGGGATGTAACATCTTCGTTGCTTCGCGCTGCTGAAAACGGGAGAAGCGTCGACACAATTGAGCTTCTTCTGCGCCAAGGGCCAGTAGACTTCGACCAAAGTAGTCAAGAGGTTTACCGACTCGTTGCACACGTTTTGAAAAGCGAAACATGGCGCAAAGACAAAAAACAGAGCTGGAAATATACGGGCGACCTTCTCAACATGCTGCTGAAGGCAGGGATGCCGCCAGATCAACCCTTTGACAACCTTGGCCAGCCATTATTTCTGGCAATCTACAGCAGAAACGCATCGGCTATTCAGACGCTAGCCAGATGGAAAGTCGACATGAACAAAACGAGGGACGATTATGAAGACCTAAGCCCGCTTTCGCATGCAGTTAACTGTCCCTTGTACGAATTACATGATATTCTCTCTACAGATGCAACTGGGTACGTTGGGTCGGTTATCAGGACGTTGATGAAGTCTGGTGCGGACCCTGGTCACCAAGCCGTCTTAGGCCCAGCAGGATTTACACCCTTGATGCTCTCAGCTTGCTCTCGTGTGCCTGCATTTGTTTTCGAGACTCTGCTGGAGGGGAAAATCTACAAGCACAAGGCATATCGTCAGCTTTCAGAGGAGAATTTCAACCTCATTCTACAAAGCTTACTTCTCGGGAGCTTAGTTCATGGGGCAGACCCTAAAGAAGACCTTGAATTCAAAGCTTGGTTCCGTCAAGAATACTCCGCGAATAAGCGGTCGTATTTTGAGACAGTCAAGATGAATCGGACGAAGAAGTTCCATGCCTTGGTCAACTCTTGTCCCAGTCCTGCGGGATTCTACACCCACGAGGGCAGACATATCTTAAACTGGGCGCTCACAAACCTAGAGGGACCGGAGTTAGCAGAAGCCGTGGAATTTTTGCTACCCCATTATGCTACGACCAGGGCACCGTCTGATATGGAAAGTCCGCTGCTTACCCTCTTTGGATCTTTCAAACGTGAAGGATACTTGGATATCGGGACTCTTGAGGATACACGCCTTATTACGAAGTCTTTAGTCAACCGCGTCTTTGATGTCGCCGCCGTCATCAACGGAGAAACAGTGCTACACCAGGTTTGCAAGTTGCGAAGAACGCTGGTAAGCAAATCATACTGGGAACAAATTTCAGGAGATTCCGAGCACCGACAACCCCGGGACTTCTCAGCGGCTTTCATAAAGAAATTAAGATTGCACTGGTCTTCTCGTCCGGGATGGCACGAAGATATCTACCTTTCTTTCCAGATCAATTGGGATCACATCGAGCCGCTTAAGCGCGATTACGTCGAAGCGAGAACCAAAAGTATTAGGAGCATCATTCGTACTCTTCTTCGACACGGCGCCGATCTCTACCTTTCAGATAGCCATGGGAAGTGCGCCATACAGTATGCGGGCGAGAACGGTCTTCTGCCCTGCATACCGAAATGGAGGCGAACGCAGCAGCTGGAAGAAGGGTTGAACTTGGAGGGCTTTGAGACTCCGGCGGAAGAGGACGAGGTTCAGGTCAAGACTGAGGATAATTAAGTCTGTGGCAGGTCTGGTAGACACATCCGATTACCGAAGTGACTGATCATGGATTTGAGAAACTTTGGACGATGGGCGTTGGGAAGCAATGTGGAGTGAAAGATCCATCAACTTGGAAACTGGCTATTAGAGATAAGTACTCTAAAGACTTGTAGAGAAAACCTCGTTTATTCAATTCAACCTTTCGTCAAAGCGGCACAGAAGTGACATGCTGTTAGAAGTCTGGTCCGTCTTTCTTGAACATAAATGCCCAGAGGCCCACGAAGTAACTCTAAGAAACACCGAAATGGATCAGGAGCATCTCTTTTACTATTGGACGCTTTACCGTGGCTCTGTACTGGAGCAAGACTGCCTTCGTGGTTCTCTTCGGCCTACGAGTAAGTGCGTTACCCAAAACAGGTTGCGTTGTCGATAGTTGAAGTGCGTGGCAGTACTATCTTGCCAACAAGTAGCAAATTCGCCATGTTAACCGTTACACATCGCCAAATCGGGGGTGTGCATGACGCCGGAACAAAAGGCGCTTAGCAAACGCCCAAGCTCCCTGCACCGCATCTGCACAGCATCGTCATCGGCATCATTGACAGGACAAGAGACAAACATGTTACATTCAGCGCGGCATCTTCCTGTCTCGCGTCTCAACCGCCCGCCCTGAGGCCGCGGCAGAGTCCCCGTCCACGGGACGGCAGCAGCACCACGGCCCGGCCGTGCCACGGGCTCTCTGCAGCGGGAGGAAGTAAGGCTGAGGCGGCGGTTGCAGGTCGTTGAAGCGATAGGCCGGGTTCGCAGATGGGGTTCTGCTGATCTTGGGGATCTATTCCATTGAGGCGCTAAGAATAGCAGAGGGTGGGCTTTGATCGGCGTTACGGCGGTTGGGGGGCTGCAGTTCATGGGGAATGACAACGACAACGATCAAATTGATGACAGCGACAGCGACAATGCTTTTGTTCAAAATTCAACTGCCGATGGTGAATCCACAGAGGGTCTCCTTACAGAGCTAGAGTAGCGGCGCAGCAGCGACTGCAAGCCAAAGGGGTGATGACGGGACAATGCCTGCTCCTCGATCCTTTGGTGAGCCACAGTGTGGCTGGCAGCCAACAACTCGGAAAGAGGTCGACATTGGATCAACAATGGATGTCAGTCCATGAAATCAAATCTCATGAGTAAAGGTGGCGGTGCGAAAGACAGTATGAAGTGAGGGCCGTCAGGGGTAAAAGCCCAGTGTACTTCGTACGAATAGAGGAGGCCCCCAACTTCGTGTCGAACAGGGGCCGGATCGGAGAGTTGGGTTTCAGAGAAGAAGCCAGCAAATAGCAATAGGTGAGTCGTATTATACACTAAGCAGCAAGGTAGAGTTCAGAACCAAGTCCCTTTTGGATAACGGTCGTGGCTGGAGAGTTGAGCGAACAGGCTCCAGATCCATCGTAGCTTGGAGCCCAGTGCCACACCAAACCATTAGGGCTGGGGAATGGTTGACGACGGCGGGACGGGACTGTCGAGAGCCGCGGGCTGGAACTTGGAAGTTGGATCTTGAAAATCTGTGTAAGTTCACAAGGGCGCCCTCTTGGATGGGCTCTCGGGGCAATGTCTCATGATAGTGGAAGGCCTGCAGGTCCGTGGGCTGAAACCCTCTTCTGGCCCTTGCTGCGGGATCCAGTAAATTCTCTCCACGGGTGTATTAATGGCCACGCATTGTCCTGTGCAGCAATGGGATGGATGCCTCCCGTGTTATCCATGGACCATCCCTAGCAATTAACAACGGATCCAAGGATGCTGGGTTCACTGTAGCGCATCGAACATGAAGGGGGCCGCAGTGGCCGGGACCCGATTTCCCATTTCCCCTGCATAGGTAACCGCTGGGCAGCCTATCACGGCGCACGCGACTCGACCCCCTCGTCGCCTCTCAAACCGACGGGGTTCAAACCGACGGGGTGGGAGAATAGCCCGGGCGCTGGCGCTGTCGACGAGGCCGAGGGTTTGACGCATTCCTGGCAGCGGTCATGGTCGCTGGCTCGCGGTGGCCGGCGGGATGGGATGCATTCCAGTGGGCGCCTGGAGACTGAGACGCCGACGACGAGTGGCTGGCCGTGGTGTTTCTTGATTTTTATAGTGCGATGGCTGCCACGCGCGTGGATGGGAGGAGTACATGTACGTATTCTTCTTGGAAAACATCTGCATCTGCATCTGCATCTGTCCACGAACACGAACGGCACAACACGACGCAATTAATCAACCATCGATCCTGTCAAATCTGGCCTCAGCCTGGTTAATTCCCTTAGACGACTTCTCCCCGACGACACTAGCCAATAGAGCCATCGGCCAGGGGCTTCATCCGGTCTTGAGATTCGACGCCACAAGAAGGGGGTCGCCTCCACCAACGACGCGAGCCATCAACCATCCATCCATCACAAAGTTTCCTGGGGTCTCTTCATTTTACTGTATTCGTGCAGTCCGACGGATATTATTCCACTGGACAAGGAGAGGAGAAATAATAGCAGCAACAGCAGCAACACACCAGAGCACTTTCGGCACAGCCCCTCCGCAGTTCCCCGTCCCCGTCCCCGTATCCTTCATCGCCCTCCATCAGTCCATCTTCTTGCAAATCCTTCGTCTCTTCCCCGACGCTACCTACAGTACCATCATCTCGCCTTCTTACCTTTCCTTTTGAGCTCTGCTGGTGCTTATTATTTCTCACCTACCGACCTTGCCTTTACCCAAACGGCTTCGCGTCTTACCTTCTTGAGTGCTGGCTGCCCCGAATTTATAAACCACCCCGGTTTCTTCGTCTCCGTTCTTGTGCCAAGAGTACTACCTTTTCATCCTGCTGTCGCTGCGCTGCTGGAACACCAAGCGTCGCCCGTCATCTTCTTCTTCGTTTACTTCTTCTTCACGTCGATCATCTGAACTGCAAGTCACCATCTCTCGACGTTTAAACCGCCTACCCGGTCCTGACTCCCGTCTTATTCGCCTGGAAACTCCCGACCGTTACAGCCACTCCACTGTCCACCACCCACCAGACCACTGAACGATCAGCGCTCTACGGAAGACCAAAGCTACACTTGTTTCAAAATGAAAATCGACCACGAAAACATCCCTACAACCACCCTAGGGGTCTCTTAGTAATAGGCCCTGTAGCAGCCACAGCGAGGCCCCTGTAGCAGCCACAGCGAGGCCCCTATAGCAGCCACAGTGAGGCCCCTATAGCAGCTATAATAAGACCCCTATATCAGCCATAGCGAAGCCACTATAGCAGCTATAGCGAGGCCACTATAGCAGCTATAGCGAGGCCTCTATAGCAGCTATAGCAAGGCCCCTATAGCAGCTATAATAAGACTTTTATAATAGCTATAGTGTGTTAGGGATTAGAAGCGCCCCCTTTTCCCTATATTATTTTTCGCGTTTTTTATAGACCTATATAGGTTAAGTACTTAAAGGAACTGCTAGATCTAGTTAGACTAAAAAGATTATTACTCTCTAGTCTTAAAGACAGAGGATTATTTAATTTATTAATAG
>JAANBC010000744.1:0-10602 GCA_014621405.1 Stylonectria norvegica | reverse complement strand
GTCGACTTGCCAAAGGAGCCGGACTCGGCGACGGCGCGGCGTGAGCGGGCGGTTCCCGAGGGGGCGTCTTGTCTAGGGGAGGCAAAGAGCGCGGGTTAGCAATGGGGATCGTGGGGGAAGGGATAGGGATGGATGGCGACGTACGGGTTGAAGTACATGGCGTAGGGGCGCTTGATGCCGTCGTCGCCGACGTAGCATTCGTCGTCGGGGACGTTGTGAAGGATGAGAGGCGCCATGGCTGGGGGGGGAGAAGGAGGGCGCTGGGGACAGGCGGTTGATTTGTTTGCGCGGATGGGTGAATGAAGCTCGGGGATTGTTCACATGCCGGGGGTTTTGGAGTTGACCTTGCTTGACTTTGCTTGGCGGGCTAAGATGGCACAGCAACGATGGCGGCGGCGGTGGTGGCGGTGCGGTGGATGGTTGTTCCGGGGATGGGTTCAACGGCAAGCGACACAACGGCGTCTCAAAGGGCTTTGAGGTTGAAAGGGAATAAGAAGAACGAGAATATTATATCATTCAAGTTTATGAAAGATATGTGCATCCCTACTTGGTTCTACTATGGTTTAGCTGGTAGTAGTATATACCCTTGTATTTGGTGTCTCTCCCCTATAATTTTAAGGGTGCCGGACGTATTCCGTTGGAATGCTCTTTTGGTTGGTCAAGCTGATTGAAGAAAGAAAGAACGAAATATTGAAAGAAAAAGTGAAAGCTCAATCCTCTTTTACCCAAACTCGAGCGTTTGGTGGATTACCTTCGGTAGACTGGTGATATTTTTACGATATATCCAGGGCGTCACTAAATCTGTCAACGAAACAGCCAGGTGGACCGCGATGGCTGGTCAAGAGGTCAGTAAGACCAGAACGTAGCCGGACATTAATTTAGTGGTACAGTTATGTGGGTTGATACTATTTAACAACCTTGACTTTCCCATGCAACAGTAGGATTCTTAATATACTTCGCTCATTAAGACGACCTTCGCTGAAATTGACTTTTGATGTCTCCCAAGTAAATAATAGCAAAGACCCGACCGTTTTAATGTGATACTTCCCCTTTCAGATGCTCCATAGCCATGCCGGGTTCTGGGTTCCCGAGGTATATAAGTACCCAACGGCCCAATGGCCCAAGTAAAATCACCCGTTACCTCCTCATTGACAATTAGGCCCAAGTAATGTTACTCTCATCACTGATATATAGGCCAATGCCTTAATCACGGTACTCTCGCGGCTCCCGGGGCTCGCGGGGTTTGCTGCCCTCTCGGACAGCGGCAAGGATGAGATCCTTTGCCATCTCGACACCCTCCTGAGATCCGATGATCTCGATGGCCTCATCCTTGGCCTGATCCCGAGGCACCTGAATCTTGCAGCCGCTCTGCTTGCGAATAGAGTTGACCGTGGAACCACTGGTGCCAATAACGAAGCGGTAAGTCTTGGGGTCGGGAAGGACCAGATAGCCTGTCGCATCGCTCTTCTTGGCCTGCTCCAGAGATCTCAGGATGGCCTCCTTGGCCTTCTCGACATTCTCTTGCGTTCCTCGCAGGACCCAAGGAATCTCGCCTTCTTCAGCAGAAGCAAGCTGAACCACCTTCCAAGAGTGAGCGTCCGCGGTCGCATCTTCGTCATCAGTGATCAACGGAAGAGCACCCTCAGTCGTTCGGGTGGCAGACGCGTCGGGCTTGGCAGGTGGGTGCTGGCCAGCATGGTCGACAGTAACCTGGTGGTCGTTGCGTAGCTGTCGGAAGAATTGTCCGTTGTTGGACACAGAATGGTGCAGGCTGCGGGGGATCTGGATGGTCTCGCCCTGTTGAGACTTGATGAGCGACAGGATATGCTCCTTGGCCTTTTCCACGTTCTCGGGACGACCAGTGACCTTAACTCCAGTCTTTCCGTCTCCCTGGCGGGGCACATCAATAGATACGGTAAACTTGGACTCCATCTGGCGCTTGACATCACCGCCACGACCAATTAGGGATCGGTGGTTATCGATGGGGACTTCCACAATCTCCGTCACCTGGTTTTCACGCTCGGCAACAATCTCCTGGATTCGGCTGATAATCTTTTCCACGATATCGGTGCGACCCTCGATCTTGATGGTGTTGCCATCCGCTTCCTGTTTAGGGAACTGGATGGTGCGCGCAAGTTCTCGTCGGTCATCAGATCCTCCAGCCTTGACGACAATGTCTCGAAGAGTGGAGCCTAGAAAGCAAGTTAGTGTTGTGTTTGCAAACCCTGAATAGCGCAAACCTACCACTGGTTCCAATCAAAGACTTGTGATGCTTCTTGTCGACATCGAGAGTTTGAATAACCGTGTCGTCAAAGACAGCCCGCTTCTCTTCAAGAGCCTTCTTGGCCTTCGCGACCTGAGACGCCGTGCCCTTGATCTGGATCTCTACGACCTGGGTATCACGGTCGGCGGGCACATCGATCCTAGCTCCAGTTGCCTGGCGTAACTCATCGAGAGCGCTACCGCCCTGGCCGATCAGGGAGCCGACTTGCTTCTGCTGAACTGCAACAGTCGCAGTGGCAGAGTGCTCTTCAAGGTACTTGAAGAGCGAGAACATCTCATCGCGAGCCTCATCCGCACCCTTCTTGGGACCTCGGATGATGACCTCGTCAGGAGCCTGTTGTCGGCGGGCGGGCTTGCCGGCCTCACTAGATGCGTCCGCATTGGACTGGTCATCGGAGGCGTTCTTTGCCGACCGTGGGAAGAAGATGAGAACCTTGTAGCGAGTTTGCAGACGGTTAATCTGCGTCCCCTGAGACCCAATCAACTCCCTATGGTATTTTGGGTTAATCCTCAGAGTGTGGCTCGTCTCATCGGCCAAAGTGCGCGCAAGGCCTTGGATGTAAGTCCTGGCCTTTTCAGCCTTGGCCTTAGGACCCTTGAGCTCAACCTTTCCGTCCTGAACTTGGATCTCGACATCGAAGCGGTCACGCAGTTCCCTAATGTTGCTACCGCCCTTGCCGATCAGGTGGTTGGCGTATTTCTGAGGGAACTCGAAGTCCAGGGTGAATCCACGCTCTTTCTCATCTTGCGTCTCCTGCTCAACAAACTCAGTTGCCTTGGCAGCGAGTGACTCAACCCCAGAAGTAGGACCGCGAAGGGTGATCGTGGTTCCGAGCTTGCTGACTCGAACGGGAATCTGGTCAGCAGAACGGGTCTCCTGCTCCTTCTTGATGAAACGTCGCAATTTCTCATGGAATTTCAGGGGTACCTCCAAGGTGGTGCTGGTGATCTGCTCCTGCTTGTTGATCAACTCGAGAATGTGCTTCTGTGCCTCCTGGAGTCCCTTCTGGAATGCACGAACATCAGCCTCCGAGGGCTTGGTGCGAGGAAGCTGGTAGGGAGAGGGAGTGTCTTCGGACTCAAGGCCCTCGTACACAAGCAGAACTGGAATGTCTCCCTCCGATGCCTCGGGGACAACGACATGCACGCCATAATCCTTCTGGACCTTGGGGGTGATGTCGTTTCGAAGGTGCTGGTGGAAAAAGGGATCAATGGGAATAGCGCTGATACGCGAAGGAGGCTGGGCGTTGATGATGCCAGTAATCTCAGACTGGGCTCGGATAGCGTTCTTTCCCTCGCGAGAGTAAAGTTCCCAAGGCAGCGCACCGTCCTGAGAAAATGGTGTGTTGATGTGAGTGCTGTACAGCTTCTCAAGACGCTCAATCTCCTTACGCTGTCGGAGGTACCGAGTGACGTTTCCAGCGTGAGCCGCAGCACCACCGGGTGCGTTTCGGTGGAACCTAGCAATATCCAGGTTGGACATTTGCATGCCCATGGCAAGATCCATGGCCTTTTCGAGCCCTGCCTGGACCTGGTCAGCCGGTCCAATGACGGTGATTGTGTCATCTTCTTCATCGGTGGGCAACAAGATGGCGCAGCCAGTGTCGTTGAAGAAGTCCTCCATGGGAATACCTCGATCGCCAATGATGAACTGGTGTCGGCCTCGTTGAATTGAAAGCTGCTCAGACTCCAATTGACTCTGAAGCTCGGCGGCCTGACGCTCGATCTCGGCTCGGACCTTCTGAACAGCAGCACGGTCACCGGCCAGCTGGATGTGATCGCCATCCTTGGCGGCAGCGGTGAATGCAGGTCGCTGTCCAGGAGCTGCAGCGACGGGGGCCGGGGCAGCTGAGTACGCTTGATGGGGGGGAACCCGGATCTGAATACCATTGCTCTCCTCTAAAGCCTGGGCTAGCGAGTTTCCAGGGCCAGCGATGAATGGGTAAAAGGCTGTGGGAATGCCACGGACTTTGGTTTGAACATTTGCAGATCGTTCCCCAGCAATCTTCAAGATCTCGTTACGGGCAGAAGCAGCGGAAAGAGCATTGCCTTCAACAATGACATCGATGGTAGCCTCGTCGTCGTCCTCGTCGATCTGATGCTCGTCGACCTTCGGTAGTTGGATCTTGGCACCAGTCTTCTCCTGGAGGGCTCTGATCATGGAGCCACCCTTTCCGATGATATGCGCGCGAGTCGAAGCAGGGATTGGGACCTTGATAGAAGTCTGAAAACGTTAGCTTGTAAGCCAATTAGAGTGACGTAAACACATACGCGAGTTCCAATTTGAGACACCAGGTTCTTGAGTGCCTGTTGAGCAACATCCTGAGGACCGGTGGCGTCAAACTTGAGGCGGCCATTGGAAGAGGTAGCCATGGTAATGTTGGCCCGAGACTTGCGGTTAATATCCTTGATAATGTCGGGAATAGGCCTCTTTAGCTGTCCGCGGGGCATGATATACTGCGGCTCAAGGGTAACGGTTTCGACATTTCGGCCGGGGATGAACATGGACGGGGTGGCATTTTGGGGGGTGGCAGCGCCAGAAGAAGGCGGCGAAGGATGCGAAGCACCATTGGAGGGAGCTCCATTAGCCTTGCCGTTCGAATTGGCCTTGGCTCCCCAGATGGGCGCCACGTTGGCGCTGTTGCCCTTGGAGGCACCGAGCTCGGGGAACAGTTCATGCGATTGAGTATCAAGACCAGATTTGGAGATAGGAGCTTCCTTCTGCTTTCCAGCGGACTTGGAGCTTATGGGAGCTGCCCAAGATCCAGAAGCATCATTGGAGACCTTGGAGGGGAGATCCTCATCCGGCGCATCTTCGACCGTGACGGGGTGAGGAACCTCGGCATGTTTCTCGAGAAGCTTCTGGGCAACAGAGAGCTCGCCAGGGCTGCTGGTATCGATGGGGGCTTCGGAAGACATGATGAGGGTTTGGAATCGGGTATTGGAACTGAGATTCGACGGGTTTCGTTGAAGATTGGGATCGTCTACGAATGTTAGAAAGGGGTTCGCACAACCAAAGAGGTGGAAAGTGATGAAACCACGATGTTTATACAGCAATGGTCCATAAAAAGACTTACCAGATATATAGCAATAAAGCTTGCTGCCGGGAGATAAACCTTAGGGGTACAGGGTTCGATGGGAACGAGGAACGGGGAATGACCAGATGTGCGGCGTCTGAGGTACCTAGAACATTGTAGATCCAGCAGACGACAGTGACCAGTAACCAGGAGGGACAACCAGAGATGAGCAGACCAGAGAGTAGCGGATGGGCTCGAACAGAAAGTGGCAGATGGTGATGGCGATGTTGAGAGTTGAGGGTGATGTGGAAGTTTCTCGAGACTTGGTCGAGGGACGTCGACCTGGTGGATTAAGCGGCAGGGATCACGAACCCCAGCCGTCCCACCCCTGCCTCTTAGTTTAAACGAAGCTTGCCCGAGAGGCGTAAGCCGCCGGGTCACGGGGCTGTGCATGTGACCCAGAACTCATTTCATGTACATGCATTCTGCACTGAACGTCTGCATTAAAAACTGCTTGTGATTCGAACATGTCTTCTTCTGTGGGCGTCAATTCTTTCTTTCACATCAGCCCAGGTGCCAAAATTACTAGGCCCAGAGAAGTTGGCTTGAAGGACTTTGCGGAAGGTGTCAACGGCCGCTACCACCAACGGCACGTGCCGTAGGTGTAAGGCTCGAAGCCTACCGCCACAGACTCAGCTCATTTCTAGCCACTACCTTAGCGAGGATCGACGGAATTCACACTAAATCCCCTCAAGCTTTAGCAAAGTACAAGGGATAAACGAAAGCTTTCCGAGGCAAAACAGGTGCTTCCAAGCAACCGACGTGGCGAAAGATGGCCAGATGCTCTGATCGGGCCCAGAATGCTGTGGTGACGCCCGCAAGCCTCCCGCTGCTAAGAGTTAAACCAACCTTCATGTAGCGGCACCGAAGAAAACCATGAGGATTCCTGTAACACGGTGGCTTCTAGAAGTATTCAATACCGAGAAGTCTCGTTGCGAGTGCCGCATAGAGAACATGACTGACAAGCTGAATAATTGAACTTGTCGAACAGACTGGATTAATTTATCAGACTTAAAGCTGGCCACAGGTCTTCTAGATAGATTCCGGATCTGCATGTGGATGGACAACAATGCACATGTTTCCATCTCGTTCGTTCACATGGCCTCATGCTGTGTAAAGGAGAGCCATACCAAAGCAATCTCCGCCCTGCACATGCATCCTCAAACCACCCATTGCACAACTTATTACGGTCAGTGCACGAGCTTGGCCGGGGTTCTATCGTCAGTGCATCCCGAAGTGGAGGTGATTGGGAATCGCAAGTCCGGATGCTTTCACTGTACATGTAATTATCCATACATCGCCGGCCAAATAGCTTTTGCGAGGCGAACTGCTCTCCGAAGCATTATTTCAGTGGTTCTTCCACAAGAGAGCTGTGTTCAAAACTGCATGCAAGCAAAACACGAATGAAGTGATGGGCACTTGACCTTTGCCTGCTGCTTGGTGGAATTTAGCTCACGTACTCATATACCTCTTGCGACTGCTTCAAGTGCATCTCTCTACTGCAGTCCAGCGATGTGCACACACGGACGGTGCTAGTACAGTGTACAAAGAACATGAACTGCATCTCGTAGTTGGCCCGGCTCAGACTCTGAAGGGGTTTGTCCCACATTAAGGATATCAGGCGGTTGTGTGGGCCTGACTGGAATCGCCGTGATTTGCGCATGAGGATCCGAAGGCCGCGTCGAGAAGAATATGGGAGATCGAGATGTTGGATCAAGGAGCAGAGTCCATATATAGCATCGCAGCGGCTGCAGGTTGGAGTTGGAAGGATTCGCTGTCGTATCAACGAGGCTCGGAGGCTGTGCAATGCAAGAGGCAGCCTCCCAGGTACCAACGGGAATAGATGTGTCAAGACGGGGGTGAGGTACTACGTAGTAGTTTTGAAGCAAAGAAGCGAATAGGTATCCCTAGATGCACGACCTGTTCGGTCTGAGTTTCACGGATGAGAGGGATGGATACGTACAAACAGTGTGCTGTAATGACACCGGACGGGGAGCAAATTAACAATAATAGATGATGGCCCCCTGATTTGCTGACCATTTGCGATTTGGAGAGGGAGGGGAGAAAGGAGTCGAAACTTGGAGCACGGAGCTCCTGAACCCGAGGACCTGGTTAGGTCGCTGGGCATAATTGGCTATGGTTGATGGGCGGCGGATGCAAATCCTATTCATGATGGTCGCTGCGGGCAAACTCGTATCGCCTGCTGGGCCTAACCTGGCATTGACGGGGAGTTCGGGATGTTCAATGCGTGAAGGCGAAGAAAGAAACTTTTAGGGGGAGGCTGCTAGGAGAATGATATTGATTACAACTGCAACCGCCAGTTACCAACCGGCCCAATATTAGCGGCAGCACGGGTAGGTAAGTAAGATAGGCAAATGTAGAGTAAGCAACGGCGTTAATAAAGGTCGACAAGCCAGCCTCAGCTTTGAACAAGACCCTCGAACGAAGCTCTACCGGCAGAAGCAATTCGCGATGATGCATGTCTCGCATCGGGGCAGCAAGCCCAGCAGGATCCAATGGAGAGGAGAAAGGCAGCGTTGCCTGCGACATGCTGTGTGGAGCTGGCCCGCGCAGTGGCTTGAAGAGAGGGCAGTTGGGCGGCAGCAGCTCCAACGCACAATGCACAAGGGAGACAGCCAAGCAGCTTAGCTCTCTCAATGACTTCATGTCGTTCTGGAACAATGGAACGGGGGCCTGCTCTGGCGTGCTTGACTGCATGTATTCGCATGAATGGGGTACGCCAGCCAGTGAACAAAGAAAGAGAGAGAGAGTTAAGTCGAAAGACCATCAACAACGGCTCGATAGGATGGATCTAATACTTCGTACGAAGTCATGGGTCTCTTTCCTTCGATTGTACTAAGTTCCATGCTTCAACTTCAGCTTCAGGCTTGTGGGTATGGTATTGAGTCCCTGTCGCACTCCACTTGGCAATCCACTTCTCTTCCTTCAATGTAAATATGTAGCAGTACGCTTCCGTGCAGCAGGATGCACATGGCTTGAGACTCTCCTCAGGAGAAATGTCCATTTTGATTAGGGACCATTGCAATTGAGTCCGCTGGGACCCACGGCCCTGTTGTTTTTGGAGTGCCACATCAGCAGCTAATAAGTTGCAACGCTCGCTCGCGCCAGAGATTTGAACCCCGCTGGCCACGAGCAACGGATCGGAACGCCGCCCTAAAATGGTGGACCAACGAAGGGGCGATATGCGGTCATAGCCCAGCTCAATGTTTCTAAATCCAGCTCCGACGAAGCCTCTACCGTGTACCAGCCTTCTATTGTATTCGAAGATGTAGTTTCCTACGAGTTTCTCTGGCAGGTACTGCACGTTTTCGAATTGCCAGCTCATTTTTGTTACTGCTTCGAGGCACAATACAAACAGAAATAGTGCCAACCACTTACGGTCTCCTCATTGTCCAAAAGTTCTCCAACTGCCCCGGACGGGGCTGCTCCACAGAGACTCCACCAGGCGTTGTGTGTGCATGTCTGTGACAGTCTGTCTCCCTTGGGGCCTTGACTCTGAGCGTCTAAACAAAGAAACGTTTCTATGAACACACCCCACCTCTTCGACTTAGTTGCCATTCAGAGACAAGGCTTTTAGATCCAGAGATCGAGACATGCAAGTTAACGACTTCTCATCGGCAACACAGTAGTTGTGCTCCGAATCAAGGCTGGAGCTGGATGGACCGTCAGCACTGTACCTGCACACAGTCGGCCGTGACGTGAGACGAGATGAGACGGGATGAGCGCACTAGTACTCATTACCTTGTGAATAGTAATTAATACTGGGTAACAAACGAACCACCCCTTGACTCTGAGCCGAACAGTTGAAGTCCCTGGTCCCCTTGTTGTTAGTCCCCTGGTAACAGAGCAAGCGCCTGTATCAGATTCTGGATCGCGAATCAATGATCCTCCCGTGTCCGATCAGAAACAGCGACTTGAGGCAACACAGCCCCCCCCTTCAACGTGCGTCTATTCGTATACGTGTATCCGCGCTTGCATCTCCGCGCCCGCGTCTGCATCCATGTCCCGTCCCCTCGTCTCGCATCGCGTCCATCCCATGGCCAGCACAGCAACCGACCGGGCGAGGTGAGTGTTCTCTCCACCACCAAGGAAGGAGTCGAGTGTGAAGGGCCTCCACCCAGTGTCCTTAAGATCCTCGCACTGTCACCCCACCGACCCTCCTGCCGACGAGCATGCAGGTGAGGTGCGGGTGGAAGAAAACACGGGGATGGCTGCCACCAAACACTGTCCTGTTCGCGGTGATAAAACCCTGTGTCCTAAAATTTTTACAAGTAAATATAATATGTCAACTTAGGGACTAACTTGGGGACTAGCTTACGGATTACTTCAGAGACTAACTCGGGGATTATATTCTAATATTCAATTATTATGAAGAGATCTAGCATGATTAGCGTGTATCTACCTACCTTACCTTGTGCTGTTTTCTTCTACACGTACATGTATGGGGAGCTGCCAAGCGCACGGTGCGGTGCGGTACAGTATGACAATACAGTGCTTCCCCCTCCCGCGGGAGCCACTGATTCAGGCCCACTGGCCAGCAGCGCCAACAACCTGGGCTAATTATTTACAACGGCCACCTCAGCGTAACCTTGAAGCTACCCGCTCCGCTGTAAGCTCTTAGCTTCCAGCGCCCGGACGGTCTTGGTCCACCAACGGGGCCTTCATCCAAACGGCCGGCAATTAATCAGTCAGAGTCAAACAACCTAGATCTAACCTAACCGTCCACGTCCGCGTCCGCGTTCATCGTCAATCAACGATCCTACCACTTCATTCACATTCACTCGGTCGTACTCCCCTCGCATTCACACTCACTTTCACTCATTTGGCGTCCGCCCGTGCATCGTCAGCTCCGCGCCCTGAGCCCAGCAACCACCGCAGCCGGCCTCATCGGCATCCATCTTTCCCTACCTTAGTATCCAGTCAGTATGTACGATCCACGATGCTCCCTCGGAGGCTCCTCCTGAGGCTCCTCCTCTCTCCTCGTCTGCGCGCCGAGTCAATCCCCTCACAGTCCGTCTGCCGCTGCTGTTGATGCTGCTGCTGCCGTCCTGCGTGTCTCTCCCCATCCCACCCCCATCCACATCCGCATTCCCATCCCCCCCATCCCAAGCGCCATCCCCCTCCCGCCGCGACCCCGTTCGTCGGTAGAGCACACAGTGGCCCTACCCGCCCGTGGCCCTAACACGCGCTGCATTGGCTTCCAACTGGGCTTTTCTTTGGC
>JAANBC010000742.1:0-10644 GCA_014621405.1 Stylonectria norvegica | reverse complement strand
AATAGTAAGACTCTTTATCTTTATATAGGAGATTAGAGGCATACTGCTGAGCAGTCACTCTTATAGACTCAGGCTCTAAGCAAATGCATTTAGCGCGGTTAAACACGCTCTTATTAGCTTTATAGTAGTATTGCATGCTTATGAATTAGTTAAAGTCCTTAGGCGCTCAAACTTAGTCTGATCTATTAGACCTGTCTATGCTCTTTAAACACTGCGATTTCTTCCGCCCAATACCTCTCTTATATAAGTTGTCCAACTTTACTAAGCTATTTCAAGCTCTGCGTACTCTCTACTTATCGGTAAGTTGTTGCTTAAGACCGATAGCCTTTCTCTTGTTCGCCGGCTTGTAGCTAAGCTTGGCGATGGGCAGCCTCGCTATCCTGCTGAGGGCCGAGCTCATAAATCCAGCGTTCCGTGGCCTCAAAAGCGCCATACTGCTCAGCTTTATTTAGTCAGTGGTCCCCATCTTCGCAAACTGATGTTATTCAGCTTCGCGTAGTCGTTGCATGCGGAATAAGGGAGGGAGAGAAAGGGAGCGCTTTGACTCTCTTTAGCTTCTCGGATTAACCACTCTTCAATTTCGCGGACATGCTGTTATATGTCCTTATCCCGTCGGCACTGATGGGTGTCGCGGGATTCTCGCGTAAGACTTCGATCTACTTTGTAGGCAAGCTTCTTCAACTTCATAGCTACTCTAACTTTATAAACTCGTTACTAAATAGCTTTCGAGACTTGAGATTATATCAGTTCTGATCTTACAACGCACATTCGTACACTCGATGCTCATCAGACTAGGTGCTGGATGTCTTCCAGAGCTTGCCGCTGTTCAGCTTCGAGGGCTTGTTATCTGACTATTTCGTAGGCTAGGTATTGACCAACTATTAGCCAAATATTGACAAAGTATTGACCAACATTGTGAGCTTCGCGGGCCTTCGTATTGTTAGTTACTGAGAGTGTGTCGAAGATCGGCTGCATGGTACTAGTGCTAGACTGCATTATAAATGTGGATCCAGCCCTCCAGGTCAACCCTCCTCTGAGTCCTAGGTGCCAAAAGAAGCCTGCAAGTAGGCATTAAAATAAATTATATTAAACTAAGAAACGGTACAGGTAGCGTATTAAATATGTCAATATCACGGGTTGTCATATCATCCGCCGGCGTATCACGGTGTCTTGTCAGATTAATAAAGTTATAGCTGGTGCCGCTGTTGAGAAGTGGATTTTATGGCACTGAGGTCATTCTGCTGTTTCCAAGGCTGCGATTAAGTTAAATCAAGCAGGCTGCTTCGAATGCTTGACTTGCGGCCTAGCTAACTTGTATTTAAAGTATATGATTTAATTTAACTTAAACTATTTAATCTATAGTAGGAACCTTACTACTAATTTTATATAGTTATAATCTATAACTTAATTCTCTTATTTTTCTTTTAAAAGTCTGCTTTTATTATAATATAGCCTATTATATAATATATTATATAATATATTATATAGCTTTAATAAGTAGGGTAAAGGATATTCCTAGTATAAAGAAACTATACTACTAAAAGATATTATAAGATACTAACTATAGGATATAAATTCCTTAAAAAATCCTTCTTTTTACTTAAAAGACTTATAAGGCTTAAGGCTCTTAAGTTAACTTGCTTAACTTGTGATATCTTTAATTTGACTTAACTTAACTTGACTTAACTTAAAGAGACTTAATTTAATCGCAGCCTTGGCCGTTTCCTTTCTTGAGCTTCTCTATATGCCCATCCCAGTCAGGGTAAATCTATGCTGAAATCCCATAAAGATAATTGCAGATCGTCTCGCATGTAAAGAGACAAGCTGAACTTTGATATTGGCATTCTCCACCTTGAGTGTTTTGTCTTAACGCTTTGAACAATAGACTAGTATAAATAAGATATAAGAGTGCTATCAGAGAAGCCAAGCCCCAGCGCCTTTTCAAGTTCCTAGAGGGAAGTTAGTGTGGTGATCTTGGTTAGGCCAAAACAAGTATTATGTTGATAAATCTCCCCCAGCTGCTATATAGCATGGAACCTGACCGCTGGCATTTCCATTTTCAATCGAGACGTCATTAAAGCACTACTGCAGGGTATCGCAAGGCGAAACAGGAAAGGAATTAGGAGTGGGTAAAGGCACTGTATAACTTTGCCAAGCCAGGTGATGTTAAAGCTGCTGCTGCCAATAGGGGCAAGGACCCCGTAGAATTGCCGCACAAGAGGGATTCCGCCGTTCGGAACCTGCGCTCACAAAACATGCCCAAAACAGTGCTGAGGATCTAAGGCACCTTAAGACTTGCCGACGGTGGTAGCATTTGAGGAAATTCGAAGTCCCTGCTAGCTTGATTCATGTCTGTTGGAAAGAGAGGCGATTCCTGTCCAGGGACTGCACCGCGTCAAAACTATTAACCACGAGTTGACCCATAGCAGTAGACGGATGATGCTCACACTGTAGAGGGTTATTTGCGCATCGCTGCGGCTACCTCGCGCTGCGGAAGGCGTTCAGAAGGTTTGCACAAGTGAGCGGAAACAGCGAAATAAACAGTCACGCACGCTAGGACAAAGAATATATAAATAATATTATGTTATGCGCGCTATATCTTGAAATATTAAGCGCGTGTATTAGGAAAGCGATGTCACTTACGAAAGATTTATTAAGACTGCTTATATATTTTAGTATAAAAGCTTATATAATAAAATAATAGCACAGATATTATATATTTTTAATTTATTATAAATAAAAATATCTTTAACTATTACTGCTAGCAATAGTAAAAGATTAATATTCTAATATTTAGTATAATATAATTACTATATATAAATAGAGAAATGTCACCTATAAATAATTAGCGCTTTATTAACTATGCCTAAAGATAAGATATTTAGAATTATCTCTTAACTACGCGTCCTAACTGCTATACTTTCTATAGTAGATGCCTCTTTCTCTCTCTATTTGCTCCTTTAAGCTATCCTCTAAACGCGCATGCTCTTACCTAGAGCACTACTTTGCCCCGGTACATGTCGTTATAAGCAGCGCTTTAACTTATTTCTCAGTAGTAGCACGCCAATCCAAGCCTGAACCTAGAGCTTGCGATATTAGACTCCGCCTTGGCTCGTGGGTCTTTGGTCCACTTATTAATAGCGACCTCATGATCTCTAATATAACATGTTGTATTCTCGCGGGACTTTTACCTAAGCTTTTATTGACTGGTCTTGGAAGCAATCGCGTATATCTTGAACTTTCTCTAGAATTAACCATGCCTCCGAGTCCACCTATCATAGCTTGTTAACAGGGGAGCGATGAGCTTACGCTCATGCTTTGCGGCTGATATAACAGAAAGTCGTGAGCCTGAGGTGGACCTTCGCTAAGACATGGCTACTATGTGTTATATAGAATACCACTACACCAAAATGTGAAGCTCCACACCTAGTGCGAAGTAATCTGGGTTATCCTCTTTCTAACACACCCCCCAATTTACAAAGGCTTTAGCAGGGTGAATTAAACTTCCTTGAACCTTATGGCTGTCATTGAGCCTATAGGTGCTAAATAGAGCTGCTATATTTTGCGCTGGGTTCCTATAGTAGGTGTGCGAAAAAAACGACACTTAAAATAAGCTAGTCTTAGAGCCTAGCAATCTGCTATTATTAACTTATTAAAAGTAGATACTTTAATATAATATAATAATATAAAACTAAATCCTATATATATCTTTATATATATCCTATATATATTATAAGAGGTTTTACTTATATATATACTACTCTTATATATATATAATTATATAAAAAATAATAATATATAATAAAGATCTTAATAAAAGAAGTCTCTATATTAGCTTAGCTGCCTAACCTATTATAATTTAATTAATTATAAATAAAGAAGTTAAATTAATTAAGAAATAAAATATACTTTATAAAAATATAAATTAAAAGTATAATAATAGATCTAAAGTTTATTTAAAAAGTATAACAGGGGAAACCTAGTAGCCTATAGTTACCTGCATTATTATATGCGCTAAAGTCCTAGTAGTATCTCCTATATATATATAGTAAATTAATAATAAGGCCTATAAGAACCCCGCCCCTAATATAACTCTAGAAGCTTAACTCTTTAAGCTTTAATCTTATAAATTAATTAAAGTTATTATTTATTCTATCTAATCTTTTATTTTTATTATAATTTTAAAGCTTCTCCTATTAGTTACTTAAAATAAGATAAATACTAAAGAAAGATATATTATTATTATATTAATAAATACTAACCCTATAGCTAAAGAATTAAAAGAGACTATAATTAATACTCCTAAGAAACTATATAATATCTTAGAGATAAGTAGAACTTAGTCTTTTATAAATATTTATAAATTACCTACTATTTTACCTATTAATACTAGCAAATAATATATAATATTAATTACTTATATCTAATAATTAGAAGAAATCTAATATCTCTAAGAAAAAAAAAGCAAAGCTATTTATACTATTAAGTAATAGCTCTTATACTAATTTATTATACTATTCTTACTATTACTCTTCTAATAATTTATTAATAAACTATAAAAGTAAAATTAAAGTAAAGAACTTAACTATCTTATCTACCTATTCTACTTTTTAAAAAAAAGATAATTAGCTTTCAGACCTTTAATAAGCTTTTTTAAATATATTAAGAAGATTTAAAAAAAAATCTTAATAAAATTCTTCTTATATTAAATTATATAGAAATAAAAAGATATATAAAATAGAAATAATACCTTAATAAGTTAACTCTAATAAACTAACTAGTTATAGAAAATAATTAGACTGCCTTTAAGAAATAATCTATAATCTTAATTAAAAATATATCTAACTAACTCCTAATACTAGCTTACTAACTTAAGAGAATAAGGCAAAGAGATACTTAATCTTTAAATAAATTCTATAATTATCTTAACTTAATTAAGAAGAACTTTCCTTAAGTAATAAAAGAATAATATATCTTAACTTTTTATATAAAGTTATAAGAATTATTATAAATATATATTATACTTAATTATATATCTATTCTTATTATATAAATAAAAGTAATTATACTAATAACTTATTACTAAGATACTATATCTTATAGTTATAAGAGGTAGAATAATATATTTATTAATAAGGTAAATAAGTATCTTTATAGGGCTAGAGCAGCCTTATTATTAAATTAATAAGGAAATAACTCCTAATTAACCTCTATAAGCCCTATATAAGAAAGAGAGACCTTAAACCTAAAGAATTAAGATAGAAGGCAACTATAATACTATTAATATAATAATATTAACTATTTATATAATTATTGCCTAAATAATCCTATAAGAGTCTAATAAATCGCCTTAGGAAAAGGTTTAATATTAATAAACTAGCCTTATTATTAATAGGAGAGTAAATTAAAATAGCTAAATATTTTTATATACTAGTTATAATTTATAAGTAATATCCTATTAAGACTTATATAAATTAGAATACTAATACCTAAGTGGATTATATTAGTAAGACTTTTATTTAAAAATAAAGCTTATAGTAAGCATTCTGCCTAAAATCTATACTTAAAGTAGTAGAAAAGATAAGGATTTGCACTTATTATATATAAAGGGTTTTAATTATTACTATTAACTTATAAAGGCTTGCTAGGAAATTCACTTATTTATATATTAGTATTAATTAGAATTCTTATACTAAAAAGAGCTTAGTACTTCTATTAATATTTATTATTATTAAAATAAGAGTATATTTAAGCTCTTTTAATTAAAAATAATAATACTAATAAACTATTAAGAACTTAAAAGTCCTTATACTTATAGCCTTTTAATATACTACTAAGAATTAGGCCTATATATTTACTATTATAAAGGCTAAGAAACTATATCTTCTTATAAGTAAAGAAGAGATAATATTAACTTAAATTACTAATATACTACTTAAATTATAAGACTTTTAGAATATATTCTCTATAAAGAATACTAGAATCCTACTAGCCTATAAAACTATAGATTACTTAATTAATCTTTTACTAAGCCAGGAGCCCTCTTATAGCCTAATCTACTTATTATTATAAATAAAGCTATAAGAACTATAGGAATATCTATAAGAGAATATTAAAAAAAGGAGAATATAACTATTTAAAAGCTCTATAAATATATCTATTTTATTTATACTTAAGAAGAATAAATTCTTATATTTATATATAAATTACTAAGGTCTAAACTAAGTATTATTAAAGAATTAATACCTATTATTTTTAATTTTAGAAATTATAGACTATATATTAGAAGCTTAGTTTTTCTTTAAAATTAATATTAAGAATACATATTATTATATTTATATTTAGGAAGGGGATAAATAAAAAAACTGCTTTTTATACTTATTATAGCTATTATAAATACCTAATAATACTATTTAAACTAACTAATATATCTATTACTTTTTAAAGTTATATATACTAGGCTCTTTATAGGCTACTTAATATTATATATATTACTTATTTTAATAATATTTTAATCTTCTTTAAGAACTAAGAAACCTATATATATAATATTTAAATAGTTCTTAAAAGACTTTAAAAAGCAGAGCTTTATATAAAACTATCTAAGTATATTTTCTATTAGACTTAAGTTAAATTTCTAGGATTTCTTATTTTTATTAAGAGTATATTTATAGACCTAAGTTATATAGAAATAATAGCTATATAAAAGGAATTAAAAACTTATTAAAAAGTATAAGTATTTCTTAGGTTTTATAACTTTTATTAAAGATTTATTTATAACTACTTTATAATAACTAGCTCTCTAATTACCTTATTAAAAGGAAGTAAAGATAGCTAGAAACTAAAGGCAGTATAATTTAAAATAGATAAAAAGCAGGTGTTTTAATATCTTATTTATACTTTTTAATTTGCTCTATTATTATAGTACTTTAAACTAGAAAAGCCTATTTAAATAAAAATAGATGCCTCTAAGTTTACTATAGCTAGTATACTATCTTAACTTAATATAAAGAGCTAGTATTATCTAATTATATTTTAGTTATAAAAGTTCTAAAAGACTAAAGTAAATTATAGGATATTAAATTAAGAAATAATAGTAATTATAGAGTCCTTTAAGTATTAATAATATTATATTAAAGAGGTAATAACTCTAATAAAAGTCCTTTCTAATTATTAAAACTTATAAATTTTTATATAATAAGTAAAATTAAATAAAAGATAAGTAAGATAGTATATATATCTAATACTTTTTAACTTTATTATTAAATATTAATTAAGAAAAAGTAACTCTATAAATATACTATTTTAATACCTTAATTATAAGAGTAAGATAGAAGCAAATACTAATCTACTTCTAAAGCTAGGGAAATAGCTAATAATTATATAAATAGTCTTATAACTCAGGAAGCAGGAAGCTAAGCTATTAGTAATAGAACTATAGGTCTTAAATATAAATCTTACTTAAAATAAGAGGCTATCTATTAATATAAAAGCTAATAGTAAAGTATTACTAAACCTAGAGAAACTAGTAAAATAAGTATAAAAACAGATTATAAAAAATCTACTTATCTTTATTAAAGCAGTCTAAAAAGTAATAATAAGTAAATTTATATTCTTATTAAAGCCTAGCAGCTTTTTAGAGAATATTATCTATAAAATATAAAAGTAAGATATAGACTATTAATAATAAATTAGTAATTATTAATTAAATAAACTTAAAGTTAAGTCTAATATATAGTTATCTAACTCTATAAGGCTATTATTATACTAAGAGAGAGTTTTTATACTTAATAACTTAATAATAAAAGAAGAACTTCTAATACTTTATTATAATAACTCTCTTATTAGGCATTTTAAGATTAGATATATAGTAAAGTTATTTTAGAGAAAGTATTATTAGAGATATCTTAAAAAAGATATAAGATAGTATATTAAGAGATATAATATATACTAAGAGGCTATATTAAAAAAGTATTACCCCTATAAAAAGCTTAAAGTATTACTAATACTATAATAACTAATAGCTAAAATCTTAATAAATTTTATAATAAAATTATCTCTAGTAATCTTTAAAAAAGAAGAGATTAATATAATATTAATTATTATTAACTATTATATAAAGTATACCCTATTTATTCTAATAAATATAATATTAAATGCATTTAGCCTTATAAAAATCTTTTATAAGAAATTTAAATTATAATTTAGTATATTACTTAGAATTATTTCTAATAAAGGCTTAATTTTTATTAGTAAGTTCTAGTTAGAACTTTACTTTATTTTAAAGATTAAAAGATACTTATTAATAGTATTTTACTCTTAAATAAATAGCTAAATAAAATAAATAAATTAAATATTAGAATACTATTTATAATATTTTATTAATAGAAAATAAAGTAATTAAGCAAATTTATTACTTATAGTTTAATTTATATATAATTAAGCTAAAAATACTATAATTAGAATATCTCTTATATAGGTACTAATAGGTTATAACCTAGATTTTTAATATAATATTAAGAATAATACTATAAAAGAGAGAGTCTTAGAAGTTATAATAAGACTCTTTAAACTTATAGAACTTTATAAGAAATTAGTCTAATAATAAGAAGATATAAGTAAAAAATAAATAAAGTATTATAATTTATACTACTAATTATTAGTATTATAAAGAGGTTAATTAGTAGAACTATTAATTAAGAACCTATAGCTAAAAGAGAAAAAGAAGAAACTAAGTCTAAGATTTATTAAATCTTTTTAAATTCTAGAGGTTATTAGCAGATAAGCTTATTATCTAGCCCTACTTAAAAAGTATAATTACCTATATAATATATTCTATATTAGCTTATTAAAGCCTTAAAAGAAATAGAAAGATAATATAAGCAACTTATTATTAATACCTAACTTAAAAGATAATAATAAAAATAAGTAGGAGGTTAAGATAATAAAGAATAAGATAATAATCTATAAATAACTATACTTTTTAATTAAGTAGAAAAAATAGCTAGTAGAGTATAACTAGTAAGTATTTATAAAAGATATATAAAATACCCTATAGATAATTGCAGATTATTAGAAAATATTAGAAAAATAATAGATAATTAATAAAGAGATAGTTAAGATTACTTATAAAAGAGCCTAACTTAAAAAAGTAAAAATAATTAATAAAATCTTAATATTAAGGATATTCTTACTATAAAGAGTAATTAATTAAATATAAATAAATATTTTTAAATTATAATAATTATTACTAAGTTAATAAATATATAATTTTAATACTTTTTTAAAATATAATTAAATACTATAGTATAATTCTTAGTACTTAGGCATAACTTAGCTATAAACTCCTTAAACTAATTACTAAGTAATAAAAGCACTAGCACTTAGATTAAAAAGCCTGAGTTCTTTATATAAAGCCTAATAATTTAAGACCTCTCTTAAAGGCTTAGAGTATTAATATCTAGCTAAGAAGTAATATTAGTAATATAACACTCTCTTAATAATATAGAGGAGAATATATATTAATAAAACTAGAGTGCTTAAAGATACTTATTAAATACTAGTAATAGGCAGTAATTATTATATTATAAATAGTATAAATATTCTTAATTATATCTATATTATTAGTTAGCTTATATACTTATTATTAAGCAAGCTTAGCCTTATTAAAGGCCTAATATAATACTTAGAATTTAGCAGTGATTTTTTAGTAATTATTAAAGCTAAAGACCTAATTATTCTTATTATTATCCCCTGCCTCTTATTTTATAGTAAATAATCTATTAAGAAAGTCCTATTACTTTAATAATAAGTGGATTTAATCTTATACTTTATTAATAAGCTAAGTAAGTAGTTAATAATATTAAATTAATAATAACTTAAAGGCTAATACCTATTATATTATAGACCTTTTTTTAATTATTATATTAGTTATAATACTTAAATATCACCTTAAAAAAAAGGCATTAAATAAAGATAATTTTTAATAAGTATAAAAAGAATTTTCTATATATAATTATTATAGTATGCAAGTATAATATATAAAAATTATAGCCTACTTTAATAGAAGTAATATAAATAAAATGCTATTTTACTTTTAAATAGGTAGAATAAGAGCTAAGAGCTGCTGCTGCTTTATAATATACTTAATAATACGGGATTAGATCTGTATCTTATCTGACCAGCTATTAGGCACCTGCGAGGGTGTTTAGGACCTTAGACCTTCGGGTTTAAGGGTCTATAGAGCCTTGCATAGCTGTTTCCTACTAATTAGAGTATAGCTAGACCTTTTGCCATAGCAGTTAAGGGCTATGGCAGCCTTCTATATCACTTAATATATAGCAGGAGAGCAGGGAGATAGGGGGTAATAAGAGGAATCTTTATTATTATACTTATTAGAAGAAGAAAGTTCTTAATACTTATAGTAATAAGCGCTTATAATAATAAAAGAAGAGTTCTTAATAAGTGATTTATTATTAATAACCCTATAAAAAGATTTAAAAATATTATATTAATAATAATAAGTGCTAGTAATAATAGAAGGGGAATTCTTAATAAGTGATTTATTATTAATATTATTATAAGAAGGTTTAAAAATACTCTACTGTTCTTAGCTAAGAGATATAGTAGAAGAAAACACTTTCT
>JAANBC010000741.1:0-10652 GCA_014621405.1 Stylonectria norvegica | reverse complement strand
CAGATGAAGCCGGGTCGCGCCGGTCAAGCAATAAAGCTTAGCTCAGCGCTTGTAGTCGTTCTCCGAAGCCAAGTGCTCTCCGAAGTGCTCTCCGACGTGCTGTGTAAGTGTGACAAGGTTTACGGGGTGTCGAAAGCAGGACAAGCCCAAGACAAGCCCCCCTGGAGGTTGTGTGCGTCACGGGGCCAGAGTATGCAACAGCCAGCAACGAGACAACGACGGCGGGGAGAGCAGCTGGAGACTGAAGCTGAAGCTGACGATGGCGATGGCGATGGCGATGACGACGGCGTTTTTACCACTGCTGCTGCTGAGGATGTTGCTGCTGGCCGCGGGGGGGTTGGGTGCGAAATACTGATTTATGGCGAGCCGAAGTTTGCGAAAGTCAAGAAGTCGAGGTGCGTTTATAGAGTTATTAGGCGTATCCTTTTCTCTTTTTTAGACGGAGGGGAGGTTGTCGAGATGAAGTCGCATGGGCGGCCGGTTTCGCCAGGTGAAGTTGAGGGACTGGAGGTGGATGGATGCATGTGTTATTATAGGCATTGTAAGTGCTGTAGGTACATGTGCAGTACAGTAGATTTGCCTTGATTAGGGCGAGGTGCCTGGACACGTGGACCTGTACCTGTGAGGTCCATAGTAGGGGATCGGGCATCTTAGCTCTTAGCGGCCAGCCCAGGCCTTGTGGCCCTTCATCTGGCCCTCCATATGACCCTCCATCTGGGTACGTACCGAAGACTCCTCCCTCAACTCCTGTCCAGTCTGGGGCCGCCATCTAAAGCTTTTTAGCGGGGATGCAAGCCCAGGGCAGCGCGGCACTTGAGGTTGCCATGGGAGGGGAGGTCCCCCGGGCCCGCCTGCACGGGCAATTGACAGGGGCCCAGCTACCTGTACGGGTCCACGGGACCAGCAGAGAAGATTGGATGCGTTCCCAGGTCGCCTTAGACATTATTAGACCGACCAGAGCATCATCGTCTTTCACCGCCGGGCCAAAGCAGACGGACGGAGCCTCAGGGACGGGAAGAATCAATCGCGCGGGGCCTTGCATCTGCAGTGGCGTTGCACTGGGTTGCACTGGGCCACCGATGTTCCAGCCCAGGGCACTATCATCTTTGGCGGGGGGTGCTTCAACAGGCTCCTCCAAAG
Source organism: Stylonectria norvegica (assembly GCA_014621405.1). NCBI lineage: Eukaryota > Fungi > Ascomycota > Sordariomycetes > Hypocreales > Nectriaceae > Stylonectria > Stylonectria norvegica. The sequence goes on along the minus strand of JAANBC010000741.1, from coordinate 9,512 downwards.
CGGAGCTCTCATCAACAACTACCTAGGAATAAAACATGATAAACAAAGGCGATGGAAAACCTCCGCGTCGATTCTTCTGCATCGAAACCATCAGGTCCCAAGACTTTGGCTCGGTAATAACCCCCTGGTCGATAGCCAGTTCCAGTCCCAGTTCCTCGTACGTCGTCTTTACACGTGTCCGTGGATCCATTCCAGATTTTGCCATGGAGCGTTCTCGACAGAGCACCGCCACCTCGGTCAGTCCGTTACTGCCATCAGAGTTGCAATCAGAAATACCTCCCAAACCCTTAAGTCACCCTTCAGATAAGAGATTGTGAATACTAAGCATGTAGTACGTATGAAATTATCCCCAACACTCTTTCAACGTATTGATACCATGGAACGTCTCATTGCATCTTATCCTTGCAGTGGCAAACTCCCTCCGTCCAGTCTACGGCTCAACTCCAAACACTGCACTTGACTAACAACAACCAGATATCCACGCATCCAACCTAGTAGTATTTAACTTGTTACATACTTACATACATCCACCGCAGATAAACATGGACTATTATTGCCGCCGGTCCATGTCTCTGTTGCCTCCGTTCGATGCAGACTTGACACTCGACACGTCGAATGTGACAGCATTTCCTTGCAGAAGCCAGAAGCACGCCTGCCCTACCTTTATCACCGAGCAACCTGTCCATGCAGATTCGCCTCCCCCCCCCCCCACGCCTATGCATCACATTCTAGAACGAATCCATACTCTTCTGCACCAGCCTGCAGAATCACGCATTGCCCAGGGAGGAAACAACAACCACGTGTGGGGTTCCGTTCATGTTCGGGATGAAGCCGCTCCATAAGCAATTGAACACTTGTGTATTTCATCAAAATCCGCGGACTCGAATTGGTAAACCTCAGTTACTCAAGTCTCTACTCCTCGCCGCTACTCTAAAGCTTCAACAAGACTTTGTATTTGCACCTCGCTCACGATTGCTTCAGATTCCTTCGGTTCTGCTGACTACATAGTAAATCACCCGAAACACCCGCCACTGTCTCATCCAACGCCACTTTGTCACCCATGCTCATCCTCATCCCTCTTCTTGTCTCACCCTCCCACCAGTTTCGCACAGAATCGAGGTCGATGCATTCATGTGTATTCGTATCTCGCCACCTCACCGCTCAGGTCCGCTCCTATTACCGGTGACAGCTCCACGGTCTGCAGGGGAGATATCGATGCCGCCATGGCGGTCATGGCTTTGATTGAGCATTGGCCCGGGAGATGCTAACGAGTAAATCAAACTAGCCCCGTTTTGCCCTGCTTCCTTCATTGAATCTTTCATGCCCCCCTCCCCTGCTGGTTCCATGCCCCTTGCCCCAGAGTCTTCTGATCGTTTCAAGGCGGGGGAGGGCCGAAAGGAAGAGTCGTGTGACCTCCAACCGCCGCGAATGGCACAGCCTCAAACTCTGCTGAGCGCCTGGACTCGTGCATCATTGGTTCGCTCTCGCTGTCATGACGGCTTCATGGAAACGCCCCGGTACCTGAACCCCAGAAAACTTGATGGCTCAACGCGTACCACGCGTGCATAGTAGCTTCATCCGGCCACCCGTCGCGGGCACGTATCGGCCGACGGGATCTCAACCTTGTCGGGTCACCGTGAACGAACCTTATTCTGCTGTTTCAATGTCTTGACCATTTTCGACGTCATTCGGCAGTACCTACAGGTTGACTTACACCCCTTTTCCCTGTAACTTTGTTCTGCTCTCACGAGCCAGGCTGTACTTTCGTCGCGACTCTCACGAACCCTCGAACATCACGCAAGTAGAGAGGTTCAGTGCTTGTTGCGCCTTCCAATTGCGCTGGCACATCCTTGCATTGGGGAAGAGATGACTTTATCGAAAAAAAACTTGGCAAAGCCCAGCAACTAAGCCGATGATAGCAGCTGTGGGGGGGCGGCGTCTTCACTGTGTAACATCAGTCGAAACTCATGTCCACGTGGTGGTTTGCGAGCAAATGACATGGACTTTGCGAAGTTCATCGGAAACCCCCACGTCTGTTACAAGGTTCACGCACCGAAGATGTCGGGAAGAGCGACGAAGCTTCGAAGCTTCCTTTCCTGGACAAGGCAACCCAATAATGGCTGGTCGTAGTACAGACTACCTTACATATGTACATAAACACAAGATTGCGGGTCAAGATAAGCTCTTCCAAAGCCGTTTGGATCATTTGGCTTGACATTGTCTTGTCACTTTGTGGATTATATATACTTTAAAGATAGTCGATTCCTACAAAAGAGAACTCTGAATGATGTTAAATCGTTGCTCAGAGGTAGAAAATGAACGTACACATTTGACAAAAGAAATTCCCGAGTGTGGCCGGTCCCGTGAATGCCTCGCCTTCCGAGGCTGACTTACATGACATCCATGGATACATGTACTAATCTGTTACACATCCCTTCTCGTACGCATTTGAATCAATGACAAAGTCTGAACCATCATCATGGTCAATAGACCTAAAAAGTGCGTCAGTAATCGTCAAAGAGCCAGCAGCCTTGGTAGAGATGTTCGTCGCTATCATGTCCCACGAGCTTCCAAACCCTCGGTACAATGATGCCGACATGTGCTATCTGAGGCTGGACTGGAACCTGCTCACCTTAGTAGATGATCCTTTCTTGTTGAGCATATCCCGCAACGATGGTTTTCTGGCAGTCTTCTTACTACCACTGTCTACAACAGGGCTCAGTAGCTCAACCTTGGTAGGGGTGTCGATGAGAATGGGTGCAAATTGCTTGGCGGCCCTCTTTGCAGGGATCAAAGCAACAGGCCCAATCTTCTGCACAACGCTCTTGAGAAAGTCAAAGATCCCTTCAGGCTTGCCGAGGTAAAAAGGGTCAAGCTCCAGAGCCTCCAGTTTCTGCCCTGGAAGGCTCATCAGCGCCTGGAGAGCAGCATCTGCCATGATTGCACGCTGGAGTAGAATCCGTGTTGCTTCTTCGTTTGAGTTGGAGGCGGAGCCAGCGGTGGAAATTGTCCCCTTTTGCGCCAGCTTAGGGACCTTTTCAGCCAGCGTCGTCTTCGAGGAGGGGGAGACGAGGAAGGTTTCGGCCGATACAGCTTTCTTTAGGACGGGACCAACGGAGGAGAAGATCTCCCTGCGACCTGGAAGTACCAAGGTAGGCTTGAACAAGCCTTTGATGAAATCCTGCCCTTGGCCATTGACAGCTGTCTTCGGGATGTCTCTAACTGCCAAGGGTCGGCGCTTGAGCGCAGCATTGCCCTCCTCGAATTGTTCAATTCCGGATTCCAAACGATACGTCGCAATCTCGATAGCGGACTCCGTAAGCTGCGGGCAGAAGAGAGCTGCGGCCTCATCAACTTGTGGGTTGTTTGCTGTCCAGTTCTTCTCCATCCCTTCCAGGATTTCATCCAGCTCAGGGGACTCTTTGATGGCCAGAACAGCTTGAAGAGAGGCCTCTGCCAGCAACGCCCGCTCCGAGGCTCCTGGGATTTCAGTCACGTTTCCAGTCGCAATGATCTCCGCCCAAACAACAGAGCTGAGTAAAACTCCTGCCGCGGTGCTTACTAGACTACCAACAGGACCAAGTAGAGGGGATGTGATAGGTAGAGACTTCGTGTCTACCTTTGCTACTGTCGACAAAACCTCGTAGAAGGGCTCAGGATGAACGGTCGTTTCCTTTACTAGAGGCGTGTTGTCTTCGGCCTTCAGCACCTCGTTAGAGGGCTCAGGAGAGACGGTCGTCTCCGTTGCTGGAGGAGGGTTGTTCTCGGTCTTTAGAACCTCGTTGGAGGGCTCATGACAGACGGTTGTCTCCATTGTTGAAGGAGGGTTGTCTTCGGTCTTCAGAACCTCAAAACTTTCACCATCGGTATCTGTCTCAATTGATGCAGTGTCTTCCTTGTTCACTGGGTCAACTTCATTGACCGTAGGGAGGGCCAGTGTAACCGGTTCGTCTGTCACAATTGTTAGCAGGGACTTGATGTTCGATAACCCGTTACTTACCTATAGAGATCGGCTCAGGGATGGCTTCGAGGGAATTATAAATCCGAACATCAGTCGTGAACGGCTTAGCGACCTGGATGAACGCAATGTCCCGCGAGCGTTTCTCAAGCCCGCTGATCAATTCAGATGAAGTTGTAATCTTCTGGCCGTATCGAGGTTGGATACCCGAGTTTTCGGCAGACTTCTGGCCTTGGTAGCCGATATAGCACTTGATCTGAGTCGCAGGGCCGAGTTGGTACTCGGCATCGTACACGACGTCTCCGCCGGTGACGAAAAGATCCGGGCTGATGAGCCATCCAGTACCTATCTTCCAAATTGCATGACCGGTGTTCTTGTTTTCGAACCGTGCTTCGATCTTGACGATAGCTGGGAGTTGTTAGTCAAGTGGGTTTTGCATACTGTGTTTGTACTTGCCGCGATTCAAGCCTGCGTCATGGAGATCGGGTACATCGACGGAGGTTTGCTCGTCTTTCGCAACAACAGACGCTGTTTCATGTGGAAAATCTTGAGTTGAGGTGGGCACCTCAAGCCTCCAAGCGGCAGGCAGGCCAGGGATGCTTCCGAATGGGGAAGAAGACATTTTGGAGAGTTAAGAGGTCGCTAAGACGAGATGGCTTTGAAAGAAGAAGTAGTAGAAGCTTGGAAGTGATGCTGTTGAGTGAGAAGATTTGGGGAGAAAGGTGTGGTCTTATATCTACTTTACGTCGTCGCCGCCACGGCATCTACAGTGTAGTTGCCATCAAATGGAAACAGGGGTTGAGTCCACCCCCCATTCCATTCTGGTCTGAGAGCAGCCAGCCATAGTCTATCTGTAGTTCAAGAAATTGCGCTCAATGACCTCAACTTCCTCATCCACAGTCCGGATCTGGGTTATCCTCCGTTCCATCTAACTCGATCTTGACGGGGGCATGCAAGCCTCTCAAAGACTTGGACAAAAGGTGCCTCCTTATGTGGTTGATCTATTGATTGCCCGCATTCTCCCATTCACTTGAACAACGGACCACCTGCGGCGCAGAGCTGCCCTCTCTCGAGTGTGGGACTACGGATACCGTGGCGTTGCTCCCACTACGGCGTTCACATACGTGAAGCTTGGATTGTGGTGATCGAGATGTCTGCCTCGATCGCACGAGCTGCCCAGCTCCCCACTCCTGCATGAAAGCTCAGCAATCCATCTATTAAGAGGCACATAGCAACGTAACCACAAGTAGAAATCGAGCATGTTCCCCTTGTCTGAATGTTCAACGCCATCTTCTGTATTGTAGCAACAGGGGTTGTAATATTGGTATGGGAAACGCCCTGGGAAGACTAGCTAATCTAAGAGGAGAGCTGAGCTGTATATGGAATGTGATCAAACAGCCCCATCTGCCTCTTACTATCGGTAAGTTATTTAGAAGTTGCAGGAGCAAAAGTTACTATTGATTTGTAACAGATCAGCTACTCATTTGGTTGCTTTGTCGCCACACCCCTTTCTGGGGCAAACTTGGTCATGGAATCATCCTACATCCCGGACCTCAAGTACGAATCATTTGAAGGTGCAAACCCAGGGGTACGTCCTCTTTGATATCCCGAGGCCAGGCATAGATGCCCAGAAGCTCATGAAGAGACTGGTGCGATGATCCAGACTGAAGCAGAAGTAGAATGCGAGCAGAATAACATAGACCATCAACGCCCCAGTGTGTCACAATCTTCCAAGGCTTCAAGTATACTGAAATCCATATCATCCATCTCCAGCAGACGGACATCGCCTAATTTGACTCAATGCGGAGGCGAAGTACTCCAATTTGGATGATCTCCTCAGGAGTGAATGCGTACCAGAAGCTTCAACGCCATGAGTCTCACTGACAAAACTCTATGAACCTTCTAGCACGCCAGCTAGCCCTGGTTTGGACCTTGTCTTCGTCGAAATTGACTAAGATTGTGAGCAAGTTGGGCTTGAAAATCTAAAACTTACTATTGTGACGCCATTTCACATACCTAACATGAGCCGGATGGGAGTATTGATATCAAGTTAAGAGGAGGTAACTAGCCATGTTCCATTCACACTAGCCATGCACGTATCGGCTTGAATTTGATAGCTGAATGATACTCCGTTATTATTTCATGTTGATATGACGTTCACCACGAACCTACCTCTAGATCGTCTTGGGGTGTTGGCGAATTACGCGCCCGTCAGCCAGCCATGATCAGTGTGGAAAATTCCTTGTTCGTCTTGAGGAAGCATTTGAAGGTCTCGACTCGGCTTCGTCTTATTACAGTCAGGTCAGGGTATCATTATAACCTCCACGAGGTACCATGCATATGCAGTAGCGCATGGCTCCACACCCCAGCCAGCCTCAAGACGGACGCATCCGTCAATAGACTCACGTTATCCTAGAAAAGGAATGCAATCATAGAATCAATAACCGCAGACATGGACTGTAAAATGACAGAATATACTTACAGGGAGGTCGGTCGTACGATTCGAGTTGGTCTGGATGACCACGGCTATGCGCACAGCAAGAATCATGGCGGCCTATACGTCTACGCTCCTCTGTCAAATTAGGAATGGTCCCTATTCGTGTATACTCTTTAAAGTAATTGAGTCGTCAAGTTGCAGAACGTGGCGCGGCCCCGCTTCCACGTTCAGCATCGTGGCTTGTAAGGCGTTGAAGAATGGCGGGGGCGGCAAGGGGCTCGGCCGAGACACGTTCAACATAAACGGCTCTAACGAAGGTTAACATGTGGCGGGCTGAGGATATACTCACCGGTTTCCTTCTTGAACGCAAGAACTATTGATGCTGAAGGTCAGTATTGGTCTTAGATGGATGTGGCGTTCTTCTTCACATTCCAGTTCTTGTACTTTGGAGACCTTGAGTAATTCTATCAGTTATGGCATCATGGATGGACAGAAGCTGATCAAGGTGCATGTTTGTCTTCTTGCCACTTGTCTGCTGGAATGAACTAGACCAAAGTCTCAAAGATGAAGTCGTAGGAGCAGATCGTACTAAGACGAGGGGAAAGTACTTAAAAGCAGAAGATCCCGAAAGATCTCTCCCTTGGCTCTCATCAGTATCAAACACCATCTCAGAACACGTATATCAAACAATCTTACATCATCATCATCATCATCATCATCATGTCTATCCCCGAGTCTGGTAACGTTCTTGCCATTGCGGCGTATACCGCAGAGTCTGAAAAGGCCGTGCAGGAAATCACCTGGTCTCAGAGCTTCAGGACCAAAACTGCACGATACTACATCGTCAAGGCCTATAACCTGACCAAGGGTAACGCCGATGTTCTTCTCTACATCCAAGACCGGTTCTATAAGGATGAGTCCAGCGGTGACTTCATTGGAAAGCTCCCAGGTGCCACGAAGAAAGGCAGTGAGTAGAAGATCCTTGTGAAACCACCTCAATCTAAATATCTTCCAGATGACTTCATTATTACTATCAATGATCGTTTCCAGTATGGTCAGAAGAATAAGGCTGGGGAGGGACGCTGGGTGGCTCTCCACGACGAGGGAAACAAGCCATTCCAAGTAGGATATCCCAAGATACATAAGTTTTCGAACTTGGAGCTAACATGTCACAGCACCGCTTCATGATTTCCACCCTCCAAGGAAATGCTGCAGAGTGGGCAAAGACCCTTGCCAAGGCCTTCGGTGCTGGCGATATCGCGGAGCAGGTTTCCAAGCTTGGAAACAGCTTCATTGGGGACTACCTCCACACTTTCTAAGCTTGTGGACTGATTTATATGTCAAGACTTGTTCATTCGAGAATGAAAGTCTAAAGACACAGCTCGTTGTCTGTTTTGAACCAGGGCTTTGATGAGAAATATGTAGTTTTGTTTTCAAATGAGAATTAAATCATTACCTCGCAAATCAAATGTTCACAAATGATGTATAAATTACGATGAATCAGCCTTATGAAGATAATCTAAGTACGAAGATAACGCGAGGCCAATAATGAAGTGAAACAGTTTTGCAGACCCTATAGTACAAAGTTTTAGTTAAAATGAATCATGAAGTATTTTGGATAATAACTTGCAAAGCGCCGATCACTCGATGGAACTTTCTGACAGAGTGGGCTGCAGCCGACCCTGTCCGCCAGTCCCCACCCCGGTCTCCGGCCCGGCCGAGATCATATCCAAGGTACTTACCTAGCTTTTCATGTGTGCCGAAAATAAGGCAAATACAACAGAACTGCATCATAGTCACATGCACTGAAGAATCAAGATACTCTTGTTGTGACATTAGCATTATCTATCGACCATCCATCATTTTGTTCCTACACGCCCGCAGACCAAATATATAACAAAGACCCAAATAGAGAAGCTACTTTTGCTTAGGTGACGGTGTAACCACCGTCAACGCGGAGATCCGCGCCAGTCACGTACAAGCTGGCGTCGGAGAGGAGGAAGGTGACGGGACCCATCAGGTCCTGGGGCTGTCCCATCTTGCCCTGGGGGATGAGCGAGGTCCACTTCTCCTTGAGATCCGGGTTGTCGTCGAGGATCTTTTGCGTCCTGTACGAGCCGAATTAGTATCAAGCTGCAACATGACAGTACGGACGGGAGGGGGCCGCTTACAGTGCAGTCAGCATATAGCCGGGGGAAATGCAGTTGACGCGGATTCCAGCATGAGCCCATTCGACGGCCAATGAGGCGGCCAAGTGTCGGACAGCAGCCTTGGCGGCATTGTAAGGACTAGAAGTTCGCAAGGTCAGCGACGCAGTTAAAGGCACGAGCAAATTTTATGAGGCTTACGCTTGAGGTTGGGGAACGTTGACGATGGATCCAGACATGCTGCCGATCATGACCATGCTGCCAGGGCTCTTGCGCTCCATCAGGTGGCGGGCAACGGCTGTGGCGAAGAGGTAGGTTCCGTCAACGTTGACGCCCCACAGCTTGCGGATGCGGTCAATGGGGTAGTTGATGGCCTCGAAGTTCTCGGTGAAGCCGGCGGATGTGACAAGGTTGTCGATCTTGCCGTGGGCTTGGACGATCTCGGCGATGCAGGCTTCGACGGAGACGGGGTCGGAGACATCAGCGTAGTGAGCTGTAACTTTGGGGATTCTATGAATGCGACCACGTTAGCTGCTGGAACGGGGAGAGGGGGGATACTATCCAATTGGACTTATGAAAGGTCCAATTGGGCTTGTGGTAGGTTAGGTTGGTGCACATACCGCTGGGCTTGCGGGTTCTCCTTCTTGAAAGCCTCCACGAGCAACTTGGTCTGCTTCTCAGCCTCCTCCTCTACGCCTGGTCAGCACTCGAACGTCACCAATTGATGGGCCAAAGCAGGGTCACGTACTGTTCATGTCGACCAGGGCCAAGTCGGAGCCGGAGAAGACCATTCCCTGGCCCATAACGAGGCCGAGACCACGAGCGCCGCCGGTGACGACGCCGACGTGGTTGTCGAGGGAGAAGCTGGCGAGGGTGGGCTTGACGTACTGGCCACCGGCGCCGGGGACGGGCTTGCTGCTAGGAAGCTCGTGCTCCTCCGGGTACTCGACCTCGATGCCGGCGTTGGTTC
>JAANBC010000740.1:0-10657 GCA_014621405.1 Stylonectria norvegica | reverse complement strand
ACTCTCAGATGCACAGGCCACATTTCAATGAGTCGTACTACGATTAGAGACTTCCTATATGATAGGTATTAACTGGGCCGGCCTTGATAGGTCAAAGGGGCTTATATTACCTTGCAAGTGAAGTGACATATGTTTTCCTTGACATAAGCATGCTGCCCTCGGCACAGACTTGCTATTAGCTCGAAAGATTTGATTTAGACCCCCCGCAATGTTTTGAGCAATATTTGAGTCTAAGCATATATGCTATCACTATTAATCCCGGTTCTCCTAAGCTTCCTAATTACATTTTTCCTTATTAATAAATAATTACTAAAAGCTTTAATTAGGACAAAGGTTGTAAATGTCATCGAGGGGCCCATTCATAGAAGATTCTCCAGACTTCTTTCGCGGTTCTCTGCTGTCTGTTTGCCCGTTAGCGTATGGGAGATAGGCCCCAAAGCGAAGCCACTTACGTGGCAAGGCAGTGGCGCTTAGTATGAACGACGAGGTTTGCCCCGGTCGAGAATTCCATGAGCTCAGCGATGAATTACTTCATACTCCCAGGACATTGTTAATTAGTCAAATTTGGCGACAGTGAATTGCTCAGTCAAGTTGTGAAGAACGTACCGCACGAACGCGAGCAAGATCCGAGCGGATCACCTGGAGCTTCGCACATCGCAGCCTTTCGACGAGTTGTCCGGGGTTTCACTTGACTCTACCGACCGCAACCTTTCCCGAAACTGTGGCCAGTGCGATTTGAGGAGGCTCTAATTCCGCTTAGACCACGCGAGCGCCTCAATATTACCCGACAGGACGATGCAGAAGCCTAGAAGGAGGCACGTAGACAGGAGCATAACTGGTTTCTTCGACGGTAACGGCGATAAGCCCAAGAAATCGGCCTCCACCGCAAGCTCAGCTAAGGGGTCACTATCCAACGATCTACCTCTCGCGTAGTGTCGATAAACTGCGTCTCCTGATAAAGATTGATCTGTGACAATGAGGTGTACGGAGGTCCAGGCGAGAATCCCGTGTCGCAAAGGCGAGTCCACGTAACGTTCCATGAAGTGTATGGAGTAGGAGTCAAAGTTGGACGCCTTGATGCTAAGGAACGAAGACAGGTGATACATGTAATCGTCAACCAAGGTGCGGTCACCATACCTGGAGGGACTGAGGTTACGAATCGAGTACTGAAGATTTAGACCAGGAGGGAATGTCGTGTTTGTGGGTATCAAGAGTGCATCCACTTCGCTGAATAACAAGCTAGACGGGCATTTTCCCGGGCTGGCGCAACTGAGGTTCGACATGATTGCGGAAGAAAACTTGTCCTCGAGGCTCAAGTAGACTAGAGAAGTTGGAATTATCTCCAGCCATGAGTTTTTAACTGTTGGCGGGTGCCGAACAATGGTATACAGGGAATATAAGTCAGGCTAAAGCTTCGTCCATGGCAACATCAGCACCTGCATCCAGTGCCACTAACCAAAGCCCAGTCATACACGGAGTCTTCCCCATCGCCAATCTAGGTCTTGTCCAGGGCATCTCGATTTGGAGAGAATGGTGTGTTTGGCAAGTTCTTCATTGTGCTGGGGCTTGCATAGGGTGTTTCTCGGCGCGGGCCAGCAGAGTGGTTATCGGGAGCCCTAAGAGATTGATCTGCAGCAATTGCGGGGTAACGACCAGGGTTGGCGAACTCGCCGCTTACTACTATAGAATCTCAAACAATTCGACCAACTCTAAGACCCCTGAAAGTATAGAGAGCCCATTCAGACCTGAGCAGCTCGGATAAAAGAAGCAAGAGTGGGAAAGTGAATGTGTTGAGTTTCTACAGTACATCATATAAAATGCATGATCGTTATAACTAGGGGGTTCTTCATCATGATTCCCCGCTCAACTTTACTTTCACAGGGTGTTGTGATGAAAGCCCCCTTAGTAAGGCTAGTCATTAGCGATCAACATCGGAAGTCCGGCTCGGTGCTTTCTCGGACACTCTTAATATGTAGCTACGGGCTATCGCCGGTTAGCAAGGGCGAGTAAATCCTTCCATTGTTTAGGGGTCAAAGCGCCATCTAGATAAATTTCCCCCCGACCGACGGGTGTTTCAATGAGAAATCAACAAGCAAGTGCCATCTTACAAAAAAAGAGATGCTTGGACCTGTTCGCTTCTTCCATAATTATTAACATTCACGTCCGACTGATAAGACTTCACCATGAAGAAGGTACCGATTCTTTTGATACTCAAGCTTGTGACTCTTGTCATAGCGAAACAACACTGTGTAAGTCCCTTCCGAATCTCTACAAAATATATATTTTATTAATCAATGGCATTTTCCATTCTTATAGTGTGATTACCTCCGCAAAATCCTCGGCGCCCGAGTCACATACCCGGGCGATGCAAGCTACAATTATACTGAGAGCTCCTACTGGTCTCTCCAAGAGGCAGAGCTGGAGCCTGCGTGCATCGTTCAGCCATCAACAACAGAAGAGGTTGCTCGAGCGGTATCTGCCATCTCTTCGATACCAGGGTGCCACTTTGCAGTCAAAGGCCGTGGTCATAATCCTGCTGCTGGATTCGCAAATATCGCGGGTGGTGTCACGTTTGACATGACAACTCTAGCGTCGATAGACGTTGATGTTGGGAAATCCGTTGCGCACGTAGGCGCTGGGGCGTCTTGGCTTGAAGTTTATAGGTATTTGGATTCATATGGCTTGGCTGCCGCCGGCGGCCGCAATGGAAATGTTGGCGTTGGCGGCTTGCTACTAGGCGGAGGCATCTCTCACTTCTCTCCACGCGTGGGATGGGCTTGTGATGGGGTCATCAATTTTGAGGTTTGCACCATCTTATAATTTCTCAGAGCCAATGGAATTTGATGCTGACTTCGCAGGTTGTGCTTGGAAACGGTTCCGTCACCAATGCTAATAAGGATTCTCACTCGGACCTGTTTGCGGCTTTGAAAGGCGGTGCTAATAACTTCGTCATTGTCACCCGTTTCGATTTGGCCACATTCGCCCAAGGTAACCTTTCATCAACTAAGATCTTAAACGACATCTCGCAGCGAGCCGCCATTTTCAAGGCATTTACGAATATTGCAGCTGCCCCTAAGTTCGACCAATATACTTCCCTTGTAACTGCCCTTATCTTCGACTCAACTCCAAAGACATGGATACTTAGCAACTCTGCTGTATACACCAAACCAGTTCTCCACCCACCAGTCTTTGCGGAACTATCTGCTGTTCCAAACCTCAGCAACAGTAGTTCGCTTACCTCAGTAGCGGTATTTGCTGACGAACCCGAGACTCCTCCCACGTGAGACTTTCTAGCAAGATTGATGGGTACTGCTTCGGAACGCTAACAACAAATTAGGCACCAGATGTTTACAACGGCAACATTCAAGCCATCTGCTCAACTCATGCAGGATATCTTCGATATTCTTAATACAACTCTGCATGCTTCCGGTGCGGCTAGCGGTGTTACTTGGGTCGTCGCGCTTGAACCCCTCGCAGCCGCTATGCTCTCTAATTCTGGGAGCGAGCCAAGAGACGTTCTCGGTCTTGGCCCCGATGACAACGGGTTTAGTAAGCTAGATCTTACCGTCTTGCCGGTCTCCCTCTATTTAACACAAACTAACATTTCTCGCTCCAAAGTCATGCTCTTGTCAGCCAGCTGGTCTAACGCCGCTATAGGCAACCAAGTGCAGCGCACTGCTCGGCAGGCCATAAGACTTTTAGAGTCCCATGCGGAGAAAAATCAGTTACTGGGGAGATTCCAGTACCTTAACTATGCAGCACCTTACCAAGATCCATTCAGGTCATATGGTGAAGATAACCTAGCCTTCTTGAGGAAGGTTAGCAAGGACTACGATCCAGGGAGGGTGTTTCAAGTGCGAGTACCAGGTGGGTTTAAACTAGGGTAAATTTGGGACCTCTGGTTGCAGCCTGCTTTGAAGACTGTAATGAAATGAGGTAGTAACTCTATACTACCTAAATAAGAAGCCACTATATTGCTATATATGTTCTGAAATAAATAAGTGTGGTTATCTTAATAGAAGGTATCTATAAGTAGGCTAAAATTCAAGTTATAATTATTGCATAAGGTCATATATTAATAAATAGTTAGAGCTAACTATTAATATTAATAATATAATTATAGTGGCAAGAAAATAAATAAGAACTAAAATTAGGCCGGGCGCAGGTCTCGAGGTTGAAGGCACCCATGATAAGGTGTCTCGCTAAGTTTAATTAGTAAGAATTTATTATACTTAACAAAGCGCTAGGATCCCCTTAACTTTATCGCAGCTTCTAATACCACGCTCTACCTAAGCTTAAAGGTAAATAGGATGTGATGAGACTTAGTAAACCCATGGCCAAGGAGAAAGCCCTAATAAAATATCAGCGAAGCATATGAGTATCTCCGTAAATTGAGAACTTGTTTGCCGTCGTGTTTAATGATGGTGTATAGATAGAGAACCTTTGTGATGCCGAACAGCGCAGCACTGGACAGGCAGGTCTCATTCATCGCCTGAAAGGTGAAAGATATAAACATGAGAGGCATCAGCAGCAAATCAATACGTCGTAAGCATCTGCGATTAAGTTTCGCACTTACAATGACATTTGGGCGTTTCTGCCTGTACTAGGCGAGTGGCGATGTCTCCGGGTTTTCATTGTCAGACTTGGCCTGTTTGACGTGGCTTGAATGGATATTAGGATTCCCCATATTGAGCGGCAATGGTCCTGGTAGCGGAATAAGAGAAACATTCTTTTTCTTATTGAGTTTATAGCCATGAAATAATAAATGATAGTATTGTTTTATGTGATTGATTGCCCGCGAATTAGGAGGAATCTGGGGAACCGGGGGAAGATAAGATAGGTACGCGAATGTCACTAGCATCGCTACCTCCGGCCAAAGACGACAATTATGCCGATTATGTAGTAGACTGAGTCTTCCTTTGCGATCTCCAACGTTAATTCAGCCTAGACGTGTGTGCGGGCTGAAATGAGCTGCCGATCCGAATGCACGTATGGCCCCGAGCGTTGCGAAGTAATACAAGAACATTACAAAGCCTTATGGTATATGCGCCGGAGTAACAGTGACAGTGATTATTCTTCATGATATCTCCGGTGCCGTACTAGGGTAGAAAGCCGAATGACTTCGCCGATGCCGCGTAATAGCATCGGCCAAGGCGTCGGCCACGGCGTCGACCACGGCGTCGACCACGGCGTCGGCCACGGCAAGGACCGAAGTCGGCGCGAACCGGTGGTACGGATAGCGCGCCCGAATCCGCAACCCTTTTATTAATATTGATAACAGGGGGTTCTGTGGTTGATGGTTATATTTCGCTAAAGCCATTTATTGATGCTCTTGGAATTTAGAAGCCGCTGATCAACCAGTTCCTATCTAAGGAATCATCACCTCTTCAAGGTATAGGGTCATCCATTCCATTCACAAAAACAGTGTCAGCCGATGTCCGATATAATGCCTACAGTACCCACGAACGAGGTGATTCCAGGTCCAACAGAGGAGCTTTCGGGTTGGATTTCCGTGCTCGCTCTCGGCGATATCCCAGACCGTGTTCGTGTGCGAGCAAAGTAGTTGATTGTCATGGCCTCGCATGTTGTCTTGTCAGAGCACATTGCCTTGGTCTGAGAAAGCAGCCAAGGTAATCTTCGACATCGAGTCAGCAGGCGACGACGCAACCATCTTTGGATGGGGTGGTAAAAAGACAACAGCCCTTTCGGCTGCCCTTCTGAATAGCACCTTTATCCAAGCTTTTGAGCTTGACGACTGGCATAGTGAAGCTCCAGTTCACTCAAACAGCATTCCCCTGCACTCTTCGCAGCAGCTCAACACATTGGGTCGCAAAATCCCGCTTCATCGATATCCGGAGCCGACCTTCTACTAGCTACCTTGTCGGTTACCAGGTTAGACCTCGTGTTGGATTGGCTCTCCACGGGACACATGTCCTTACATCCGGTTGGCATTCCGGTGCTGTGTTTGGACCTGCTGCCTCGCCAGCGAGCGTGGGAAAGCTTCTTGGCCTAGAGTGGGTGCAGATAGAGGACGCATTTGGGATTGCTCGCACTCAAGCCTGTGGGTTGATGGCGACATAGTCTGGGATTGAGGTCAAACGCATGCAGCACGGGTTTGCGGCTCGCAACGGCCTCATGGTCGCATTTCTAGCTCGGGCTGGTTACGTGGGCATCAAGCGAGTATTCGAGCAGGAGTATGGCGGTTTCATCAAGCAATCCAGCTCCGACAATGGAATACACCCGTCTTACCTGGTAAACGAGCTGACAAAAATACTGAGAACGAGGTGGCAACGGATCAAATTCGTGTCAAGCCATACGCCTCAATGGCGGGTACGCATCTCACTACAGATTGCATCCGAAAGCTACAGGAACTTTATACGGAGCCAATGCGTGGCAGGGTTGATGATATTACCAAGACAAGCATCGAAATGGCCGAGGCCGCGTTCTATCATGGAGACTGGAAAGCAGTCCGGCCTCTAACGGCCACAGGTGCTCAGATGAGCAGCGCGCTTGTTGCAGCAACCCAAATCATACATGGCCAGGTGTTTCCGGAACAATTCGCAAGGGAGAGGCTCGAAGACGAGAGTGTGTGGAGGCTTGTGGACATCACTGACTGCAAGTTGTCGACAGATGCCGCCAGTCCACCTGGGAGACAGGCCGTTGTGATCGAGCTCCGTGATGGAACAAAGTTGAGGCACAAAGTGGAAACGCGCGTGGAGTGGATCCAGAGTTGTCGAACCAAGAGACTGTGGGCAAATGGAGACAGCTTACGAAGGGTATAATCGACGCTGAGAGAGCGACGAAAACTGAGACATTGGTGCTAAGCTTGGAAACGATGACTTGATATCTCACTGCTCAATGACCTGATGGCGTCTTATACTAAAAGCGAACTATATGACCCGGTGGGAAAAAAGTTAGCATTACTGGTTATATTGCTTCCATTTTCCAAACACAAGATCTTACATATACCGACCGAGTCCTGGTGCTCCATGTGCGATCTATTGCATCACACAAGATAAGCGTAGTCGGGATTCTTTTCGCTAGCTATGTGCTTCACTTGACGTGAGCCTCAACACCAATCTTAACGCATATGTCCAAGCTCCTGCCACTTCCAGTCCGGAATTTCAGAGGCATCAGTGAATATTTTTTGAGACATCACAACATTAGCAGTGTTCGAGTCAGAGTAGCCACAGCTTCCCTGATGTCCAGTTGTCGATCCTGATGGTACGGCGGCTATATCAGAAAGCATCACGGCCTGGCCACCCTCGGATTCCAGGTATGGGTTACATTTGCCGCCGAATTCCGCGCGCCACCACAAATGAGAGTCATAAGGAAGACTCATGGACTGAGAAAAGTCGTTAACATCCTCTCTCAGTAAAAGAACCGTGCTCGAACTTACCAGACGGCCACGGAGCAACAACCGGAGGCCATTCACAGACCCATCCTTATATTTGAAAAGCCGAGTACTCGACCATATCTGAGTAAGTATACTGCAGTTCCTGGCATCTAGGTCGTTACTCTGGATGCTGCGCTTCCTCGAAATGCGAATGGCCTCAAAGTACATTTCCTCCCCTCTCTGCACATTCACCTGCGCCCGCAGGTTGCTACGAAGGACTCGAAGAATGCAGACAGCGGCAAGGGTTCTTGATCGCGCCCCCATTTGACTGCAGTGGGATTCAGAGCCACATTCCGCGTCTAACTGGACTGCGTAATCGATCAGCTCGCAGGCAATGAAGTATGTCTACAATATCCCGGACTTCCGCCCGTTACCAGAGACGTTGAAGAAGTGCAACGCCCAGATCAGTAGATGAATGTGGCTTAGTGCAAAGCGACCTTAAGTTGCCGTCAGTGGGGAAAGAACAGGTATGGAGGGCAGTGTGGATTTTGTCTACTTTTACTGTCATCACGAGAAGACAGGTGTTGATCCTCTAAATCGAAATGTTCTATAGAAGAATTCAAGACATCGTTATCTTCAACTTTTATAAGATCAGTTGACCGTAATATTAAGGCAAACGAGTCGATCGTCACACGATGTAGGCGGTATTTATATAATATGATGTTAAGCAAATCATTGACAAAGGAGAGGTATCGATTGTTTGCAGGTTCGATCGTGATCGGACAAGGGAAACCGTCCCATTAACTCGCATTATTATCTCCGTAAATAAAAGAGCCCAACTTCAGACAACAAAACACAGACATACCTCCGGAAGACGATCAAACAGTAGACCCATAGTCGAGCGCGGAATATCTCATCTGTTTCAGACCTCCTCAACGGTAAGCGACAAAAACCTTGTTTCCGGGAGGCATATGGCAACCATTCCGAATTGCCAACTGCATTGATGCACCAGCTATAGTGTGACTGTGGTCTTTGAAGGTACTGTTGACGGGAAAGGGCCACTGGCAGAGAGGAAGAGCAGCCTGTATGGTTGGTATGCCATGGTCCGGATAAAATAAAGACGTTGAAAAAGTGTGCTCAATGTTTTTGTGACAATTTCGATGATGGTAGAATCTTTTGCGAATTATCGCGCCCCACTATAGAGAGCAGTCCAGGAAAGGGGCACGGAAGAGTGGTAGAGCTCGTTGGGAGCCTTGAGCGAGTCAAATATCTCGGGAAAATAAGGAGCGTAGGATTCATTAAAACTATTACGTTCAAATTAAGAAGCGTTAGGGAAGCTCAGAGAGCAAACTCACAGAGCAAGGCAGCCATCGATTTTCCACGCATTTAACTCCACATCTCCTACTTTACGAGGGATGGTGACAGTTGCGTATGCCTTGGGTGATATAGTTTGGTGCGTTATCTCGTTCATGTCAGGAACGAAAGACACTTTTCTACAGCACAAGTGGCCAGTTGATGGAACCGTGTGTACTAGTCTGATTTAATGGTTGGGTCCCGTGCGGTTCCGGCAGAGAGCGCTGGTCCACGCTTAGCGACAGGCTTGTTGGTTGAGCAGCAATGATAGAGATCTGGCTGTCACTGGGTGATTCGGAGTTCTGGTCCTTCTTCTGTTCCCCGGGCCGATGTTCAGTGGGTTGCAGAGCTGGGTGAGCGGTGAAATCATCCGCCAAGGGAGGGGATAGAGGCGCTTTATACTGACGTCGAAGCCTGTTCAATTCGCGTTCCATTTCGGCTTTTCTTGAATGGCAGGAAGGTCAGAGTGTCGAAGGTTTGATGGCAATGGTACTCACGTTTGTCAACTTCGCCACTTCAACGAGGAAGTGATCACACATTCTCGACCTATCTTTGGACGTCTGGAACAAGCCTCATAATTCTGCTCGTGGGCGTCACACCGCAGCTGTTAGGAAGAGAGCGCATTTTAGTTCCCGATTGCGTTGGACTGGACGGCAAGTAGAAGGTGCGGATATGTGCTGTTCCGCACTTTCATCTGGCGGCAGGCATTACACGTCTTTACCCTGCCCAGAGTCGTGCTGGTACTGCTAGGGAAGGATGACATGCTATCTCGCGTTGAATTACCCGTGGGCCTGTGTGGGGAAGCGAGTTCTTATGGGATAGACAGTTCTTGCAAACTACCTGGCCGTCCTTAGTGATTATCGATGCTGTTCTTTGTTCTGGCGAAGACGATGGTAGAGAGCGAGAAACTGCAACCGGAATTTCCGGCAACATAAGGTTGCAATGCGATACAACAAGGTTTGCCGGGAAATGGGCCCGAATCATTTGGTCTTTCGTACCTAGCCAGAAAGCCTCCGCGCCCGCAAAACCAATCAACTGCCATCACTTCGCCGGCCCACTTTCCCCCTTGTGCGCTAAAATACCCACTTCGGTCCCGAAACAGCAGTGGGATCGAACGTGAAGTCTCGGGAGTCTTATAAGCAAGTACGAGCTGTGCGTCGCTGGGCGTTTAGCACTCGCTTGGGAAAGAGATTGTGTTCGTGTCTACTTCTCAATTTATACTAGGCGTTGAATAATAAGCATTCATAGAGCAAACTACTTTAATCACTTAGTTCGGTCATATTATCATGCCCTCGTAGTGTAAGCTCTTTTATGTTCAAGTATGCTGCAAGCGCGGATTGTCGCTGAAAGCGCAGTGCTGATGTAAATTTTAAGTCAAAACGCTGCAGTAGCTGCCAAGTCGAAAGAGGCGAAATACACAGACGGCATCTGGAGGCAGTGCATGATTTACGAGTATAAAGTTGTCCTGTCATCAGGCACAAACTTGCAAAGGATCAACTGCGGTTAGGCTCAAGGCGACTACGTGAGAAGCTTGCTTCATTGATATGAAGAGGACAATCTTCTATAAGCACCTAGGATGGGGTCCCAAATGCAAGTGTCAGCAGCATATTCCTGTCAGCTTACAGATACACCAGCCTGGGATATCTGGTATGTCTGGTTCATGACAGCGTAATCACATCGAATCTATCAGTCTAGTGGTTGAAGGCAAATTTGATTGACAGAAGTATTGTCTCGAAGTGAAGCAATGTCATTGAATACACACGAATTATAGAGAACCAAAAATAGTGATTCGATGCGTATCGGATCATGCTGAACTGATCAATCGTGGTTCAGAGTCATGCGTTCTCAGTGTTATACGCCTGCGGAATATGTTTATCCTCCCGCACGTTTATCGAGTTCAATGCAGTCAACCAGGCCGCACACAGTAAACACACCTTTCGGCCCGTCCTTCTTTTGCAGCTCCGTTAA